>JARHVA010000419.1:1515000-1757500 GCA_037957365.1 Torreya grandis
ACCTAAAAGTAGTCTCCTCTATGAGGGTAAACATAGTTATAGTCAACTTATAGTCTTGTCTAGTCAAATACAAAGTGTATGTTAAAGAATTTGGTAATGGTTGGGTGATATGTATTATTATATCATATTTACCATGATTATAATATTATTTTTAAAATATAAATTCATGGAAATATATCATGAAGGAGGCCCTACAAAATAACATACAATTCATAATCAAAATCTTGCACACAATCAACTTTCTAAAGGTCTATCATAGGTTTTGGAAGATTTAGAGGTGATAATGATGTGACAAAACACTAAAAAATTTTAAAAATTGTATATAGGACCTAATAATTCATAAAATAAAATTTTAATTATTTATTAAATAGAGGATATACCATATATTCTTTTTTAGATAGAGGGCACTCCCAGGGAGAAAATCCTATAGGTTTTTCATGAAAATGGTGAAAGGTGAGTTGAGGATTGATGAAACCTTTCAAGGAGATATGGAAATTTGTATTAGGTATGTAAAAACATGAAAAATAACTCATAATTACAATAACATGATAGGGTG
This sequence comes from Torreya grandis, assembly GCA_037957365.1. Classification (NCBI taxonomy): domain Eukaryota; kingdom Viridiplantae; phylum Streptophyta; class Pinopsida; order Cupressales; family Taxaceae; genus Torreya; species Torreya grandis. The sequence goes on from JARHVA010000419.1 coordinate 1,515,557, forward strand.
GTCTAAACACACATTAACATAGTCAATTCCACTAGACCTACACTAAGACTAGAGACTTCAATGGGGTCTAATCCTAGTTATAGCATTAGATGGGTATTTAAACATACTTGATGAATTTTATATGAGGTTATAAGATGTTTAAAAGCCTTAATACTACAAAGTGTACCATAGATAAACCATATTTTGGATCAAACCAACTCAGGCCTGCATAAAATGAAGAGAGAAGCTTGAGAAGACAAGTTTAAAAGCTCATATGTGTACATACACATAACATTGGAGTCTAAGGAGATAGGATAAGTTGAAGAGGGTCCCAAACTTGAATTTTTTGTAATTTTTTCATAATTTGAGTGTTGGACCTTAATGAATAAATGTTAAGGGTTAGAACCACCTAAAACCCCCTAAAACCCTTGTTGGGGACCCAATTAGAAAGATGAATAAGGAGAGACATCTAGGAGGGATATGATTGGAGCTTGCATAGGATTCTCTAGGGGTATTTCCCATTAGATTTGTTTCCACCCTACTTGTATGGATAGGGTGTAAGATGGATTTTATTGATATATTTGTGTTGTGTATGTATAAAAGGGTTTAAAGAGGTGAAAATCACTCTGGTAGTTCAAATAGGACCTTTTATAACCTATAATACTAATTTATTACATTATATAAGCTCAAAAGAGCCTCTCTTAACACCTTCATCTTAGCCAGTCCAAACTAGCATAGTGAACAAGGAGTGATCACCAAGTGAGAAGATGAAAAATCTAATTGGGATGTTTTTTAAGGTATTATTGATGGATATTAGGGCATGAAGTATCTTTAAAATTTTCATACACTCCCATAAATGTATTGGATAACTAAAGACATATTTGGTGCCAAGTATGAAGAGTAAGTGAAAGGAGGATGATTATGACTTTAGGTAGTAATAACTCATTTCCAAAATATTGTTAGTGATTAGGGACATAAAAATTCATGTTTGGGATTTTTTATAACCCATCCTTCATATTTCAATCATCTAATATGTTCCTAGTCTACTTTAGAGTTCTCAAGGAGGTCCAAATGATGAAGATAATTTTCAAGGAGCAAGTTGAGGAGTCATATGCCACATTTGAGGAGTTTCATATTTGGAAAGATATTTTTTAGCATATAAATTGAATTTTCTATCTCCTAATTAATTAATATGTATATTTAAATCATTATCTAATATTGACACATGTTCTAGTGAATCTTGGACTTCATTCTCTTCTCTTCTCTCTCAAATCCTATAAGTAGTAGCCATTTTAGCTCTTGTATACTAATTCCACACCATGTATGGTGAAGCCCTACTAGTTTGATATTGTAATTTTACTTTTAAAAATAAATAAAATATATTTTTATTTCATATATGATATTATCAAAGTGTGTGAAGAGATGTATAGTGAATAGTTAAGAGATATGCATCTATCCTTACTTTCTCTCAATCCTTCCATGATTGATGCAAGTTGTTCTACTCTAGCAAGTCATATGAAGTGTTTTCAAGTGTATGAGTATATTTTAAAGTGTAAAAGGAGCCTTAGTGTCTAAAAAGATCTATGGTTCACTTACCTTAGGTATCTCTCATGCATATCACCTCCATATTGAAATACTAATGTTAAAGCATTCAAGGACTTTGAAGCTAGTGTTGTAGGTCTTTTTTATTAGTGAAATAAGTATGATGGTATTATGTAAATAATTATGATGTATCATACAATTATATTGGTTTCATTTCCAACATATTTATATCTTTTTTCCCATAAGTAAAAAATTAGTGTAGGTGATAAGCATTTCAAGGTAAATTCAAGGAGCTAGCCCTTAAACCTATGGGTTTACATATACTATAGGTAAACCCACATACCTAGAAGTATTGCCATGTTGTGAAAAATTTTAGGAGGCTTAAAAAATATCATCTATGGTGCAATATTTTTTTAAAATAGGTTTGTTATCTTGAAATTTACTATTGTATCAAAACTTTCCCTTCTTAAAGCCCTATATTCTTGAGTCTCTTTATGCATATTATCTAATGTGTTATGATACTTTATGAAATGGTGGATAGAGATCAATGTGAAAAATTTATTTCATGTAGATTATTTTTTTATTACTTATTTTAAATTATTCTAAACATCCTCTATTAATAGGACCTGATCTTGATAGTCTATTAGTCAACATGAAAATTTATTCAACAAATCTTTAATGTCATATACCATGTCAGTGGGCTTGTCATATGAAACTTTAGCCTTGTGGGTAGTATCTATGAGTATCTTTATTTAGAATTGAGAATATCTATCTAAATCCTCTTACTCTCCATCATTTTTAGTATCTTTTATAGAAAGAGGATGTCCATATCAATCAAGTCCATAACTATATATTTTAGATAAATAGATTCAATATTTCTATCTTTGCCTCATACTTGATGATGTATTTTATCAGGGTGGACCTTCTCTCTTTGAGAGTGGTATAATGATCCATTATTATTGGTCTAGTTTTGAGCAAAAGGACCTAAATAATCCCTTGTTCAGCTAGGGTGAAATCCAATTATGTTCCTTGGATTCAAGGTGATCAGCTACCCAATCATCCTTGGTATGTCCCTTCTCATGCTCTAGTTGATGTAGTGATGGGGTATCTAGGTTCAGGTAGAAGTCTCCTAAGTCCTCCCAAAATGACATATCATCAGAGCTAATGAACAAACCACAAGAGTGACTTTCATCTCACTAAAGGTAATGGTCAAGGTAGTTGAGTCACCAAAAATGTTGGCCACATTTGGCCAACATGGAGATCTTTCCTGGATATGATTTGAGCAGGTGGACCAAGTTCTAGATGGAATGAGTGGTCCAAATACCACCCATAGCTTGAAAAGTTTTTGAAATAATTTATGATTACTTAAAGTGTATTTCGATAATTTTTTATCGATAAGTCTATAGAGTGAGTTAAAGGATATGAGCATGTTCTCATGTTGATCAAATTAGTTCTAAGTCATGGAACAAGCCTTCATAGGATTTAGGTTCTCATAGTTGATTCAAGCCTTCAAAGATATATTATTAGCTCAAGCACAAGTCTGGGAGAGCCTATGAGCTAAAAAACTAAGTATAAAACCTTTATTTTGCTAAGTCCTTAGAAAATATGTCAAGTTTTTATTTGGATAAGTTTAATTCTTTTGGACCTTTTATTTGGGATAAGTGTTAATATTTACTTTAGATAAATTGTTTTAGGTTTTTGAATAAGTGTTGGGAATTGTTTCAGACATTTTGTCCAAAATAAAAATCCTAAAGACCTAATTTATTTTAGACATTTTGTTTGAGGCAAAATTTAAGTACAAATTCTTTTAGTAAAATTATCTAAATAATTTTTTTGAAGACCTAAATTCTCTCAAACATTTTTTCTAAAACAAAACCAAAGGCTAATTCTTTCAAAGATTTTGTTCATAAAAAATGTCCCAAAAATAAAGGTTTTTAAATAAAAATCTTGAAGACACAAATCTTTCTAGAAAATTATCTAAGATAATTTCCCCAAAGACATATTTCTTTAGAACAAAATGTACATAGTAATGGTTCTAATAAAGATAAAATACTGATGCAAAATCTCTAATAGAATGGTTTATCTTGAAGAAATTATTACATTAGAGTGATATTCATGCAAGTGTCAAAGTTCAAGCTCAACAGTCATACATTAGGGTCTAAATATTGATGGTTATATAGATGTCAAATATGTTCATATAAATGTCAAATATAGGCATCCAGATGTCAATTTTAAACCCCATAAAATATTTGTTTGGATTCAAAAATTAGGATCAATTATCAAAATTTAATTGTATAAAATATCTAACAGTGAGTGATGACTAATAGGTTAGTGGTCCCATTCAGATCAGTGAGTCACATTCAATCATGAATTTAAATCTAACATCATGTAATAAATTCAAAGAGTTATCATATCCTAAGTATAAAGGCATGATTAAAAAGTGTTAGGAGGGTGTTAAACTAGTAGAGGATCGATAATAAATGGTCATCTAGACAAACAAAAATTGAATGGTGCAATAAAGAGTCAATCGATCAATGAGTTGAGTTAGTTTTTTATAACCAATGAGCACAAAGGGAAAATCTATGGATTTTGACAAAAGTCAAAGGGGTAGTTTTTTTACTAAGGAAAATTTAAATAAACCAAGCTCAAAAATGGGTTTGAGTTGAGCCAGAATGAGCCAACAAGATCAAACACCGCCTTTAGAAATCTAAAGAGATAAAATAGGTCTATTTAGACATAAAATAGTTTGATGTTACATAGCCTATATATCTTCATCAATATAATATCTATAGGAAAACCAATAAATAAGATTGGTTTTCAGTCTATAGTAAAGTTATAATGGACCTAGGATTAAACATTTCAAAGTGGGGTAGATACATGTAATTAATGAAGGAGTATCTCATCCTTGCACATAGCCATATTCTCAATAAATAACTTATAAAAGTAGACATGAGCATGGTATTAAATATGAATATTTATCCCTTAAAATAAGGGACTTTGATATAGAAGAGCTTGAGAAGGTTCACGTAGTCATTGAGATTATTCCTTACAACTTATCTTGATTTTCATATCCTCCATCACACCAAAAAAGGATAGAGTGACATTAATGTAGGAGTAAGCTTGAGGATGATTATGGAAATGGTTATTATAAATGAGATTTGTCTCATTAATTCCCTCTTTCTAGCACCAATTTATCTTTCCCACCTTTTATCTTCCTATATATACTAGCTTTGAGCTTTTGATTTGCATCTATTGACTGGAGATAGTGAAACTCTATCACAATCACTTTATAATACTCTCTTGAAGAAATATAAGATAGTTATTAGATTTTAGATTAATGTGAAGTGTGCTTTATTGAATTTTGATGTGTAAAGTATATGTTCTTATTCATCATTTATATTCTCTTCATATACCTTGCTTCAATTTTATTGGTTTCTTATAGGTTCTATGAAGTGTTGTGATGTTCCTCTTGAAGTATCATAAGTCCATAGTGTCTTATATAGACCTATCTATTTATACCCTTCAAGTTACATGTCTCTTTTTATCCTTCATACTAAATACTCATACTTGAATCCCTGTCATATAATCTAACTAGTTTTTGTCTTGATTGAATTCATTAGTAGTCATAGAAGTGTCTAAGCTAAAAGTGGATTATTAAACATTTAGTGCATCACCATATTTAGTATAGATTTATATTCATGTATTTATCTCCCTTTTCATCCCAATATCATAGGTTTAGTTAAAAGGACTATATTTTTATATCTGAGGAGCTAGTCTTATTAAAAATCCTAGAGGTCTGACCCAAGTTTAGGTAACCCATAGCCTAGGGTCATTCCCATATTGGAATGAATTTGATAGTAGGACTTAAACATTTCTACTTTCAACTAGGGTGCAATCTATGTTTATAAAAATTATATTAATAACTCTATTACCCTTTGAGATGAGTTATTATGCCCATTCCTTGGTGTCCCTTCCCATGTTACTAATTTCTATCACTACATCAAGTGTTGCCTGATCTATGGTTTGAGTGATAGATTGTGCTTGTTAAATAGAAGGATTGATTAATTTATTAAATGCAATTATCAATTGTTCTACCTTATTCTTAAACTCATCCTTGGTGACCTTATCACTATCCATCTTCTCAAATAGTGATTTAATTATATATTAAACATCATGTTTCAATCCCTCCCTCATTAGATGTCTAAGGTGAACTTTTGATACATGGTAATCTTCCACCACTAGATCTTCTTTCTATTTTTCTGGTGGGGGGATTACAATCTCCACATACCTTTCCCCTACTGAGTCATATAATATTCTTGAAATGGTCTAGGGAGTTATCTTGGATTTATTATGTCCATCTAAGAGACCAAAATCCAATGTACTTAGGGACATATACTTGCATTTATTCACCATTATCTATGCTAACTAACTAGCGATAACATCTTAGTGTGCTAACACTATCACTTGAGAATCTATAGCTAAAGATGATATACTAGTAGGTATGGTGATATGTGTTTGATCATATACTAATATTACCACTGATTATTTAGCAAATATCTTTGTAACTCCTTCCCCATTTATGGGTTAAATGTACACATTAATATCATTATCTTGTTCCTTATCTACCTCTCTTATAGGTATAGGAGTTACTATGAAATTGAAAGAGGTGAGGGAAATAGAAATGGATGTGTCTACTAAGGGTGTGGGAGATGGAAGTGAGATCAATGGAGGGGTAGACATAAGGATTTGAGATTGAGTCACCTATAAAAGTGTGGAGTCCAAAGCCTTAATTGAGTCAATCAAATTGGTAGGGACACTCAGGGTTGGTAAAGTGGGAAATATAAAGGGGGATGAAGATGGAGTATTAGTTATCCCATGGTTTGGGATGGCCAATGGGATTGTAGTCAAAATGACTAAATCAATGGATATATACTACTGGGTAGTGTTGGTGATTAATAGAATGGAAGGAATTGTTGGTGAGATAGAGGGAATTATGAAAGTGGGGAGTGAAATTATGGGAGAGGGAAGTGAAATGAAAACTTAGGTATCCATTTGAGGGGATACCAAAGTGTCTAATTGACTCAATTGAACTATTGGAAATGGACTTATTGACATAGGTAAATTGGTGGGAATGGAGGGTGGAGTCACTTTTGGTGAAGGAGGAGTGGAGATAGGAGGAGGAGGTGTTGGAACTATATGAATGATAGAGATAGGTGGGTGATGTATTATAGAAATGGGAGTTGTAAATATAATTGAAATATGGGTTGAATATAAATGTGCTTCAACTCTAGTTATATTCTTAGATGAAATGACTATGGGTTGATCTATTGCTACTCCCTCTTTTCTTGATTGTCCTTTCTTGGCCTTTGAGTTATTATTTCTTTTATGGGAGATCATTGGCCTATCTGGTTGATTTGTTATTACTTCTCCACTCAAACACTCTCTTTATGGTGGTATCCATTTTTCCTTGAGTTTCAATAGTTATTCACTGATACTTATTATCTATTTTGTTACTTTGACCCCTTTGCTTCTAAGCTAGTTGAGTGTTTTGTTTATCACATGGGAAGTTCTATCTATTAGAGAGAAAGAATCAAGAAAAAACCACCATATTTATGGAAGGGGTTGCAAGTAGTTATTACTATCATGGTATACCTTGTTTAGTAGGGAATAATTATTGACCAAGTCCTCAAGGAATGGTGCCAATACAAAAGCTTTGACCTAATCCAACGTCATTCTAGACTAGTCCTTCAATATTACTTCCTCTTCATCATCCAAATCTTCCCAATAATATTCAAAGTATCAAACATGGGAATATGTGTAGATTCCTAGTGTGTTAGTGATGTTTCCATGAATATAATATAATGGTCTTACCTCTAAATTCCTCAAGTTCATTTATGTCCTTTCTACTTCTACACATTTGGCTTTTGCTAAGGAGGGGCATGTGTACTTATTTATACTGATGGTGAAATTAATTCCCAATTTTTGTTTTCTAGATAATAGCTTGTGATTCTCAATAATGTTTCTAATTAGTTCCATCAAATCCCATTTTTCACTCATATATCTTGGAAGGGTGTAAGGGAAACCACTAAATCCACACACCCTAATGTAGGAGTAGGTAGGGAACTAGATGGAATAGGAACACTAATTGGTAATCTCTTAAGTGGTAACATAAAATAATCTCTTCCTCTCTAATTACTTATTAAACATTACTATAACAAAGTATATGAAAGCATCATTGACTCTCCTAAAGTGTTTCCTTCCTTCCTCAAGAGTGAGGTTGGAGTAATAGTTAATTATTTTCTTTGCCTCACTAGCTATTGTGTTGAGATCTAGGAAAGTTCTTCCTTTTATAAATATATCTAATATATAAGAGGTCATATATTATTTCCTTATGGTTTGGACCTCCATCAAATATTTTTGGAGGAAGTCACTGATGAGTTATTCCTAGTGGATTTATTATTTATTCTTGTTGATAACCCATATATATATATATTAATACATCTAATCTTGGAAGCTTTTTGTATTAGGGCTACTAGTGATCCTATGTAGTAATATGATTATATCTCCAATCTCATCCTTGAAATCAATCCTTGCCAATGTATTAATAAATATAGTAGATGTAGCCCTAGGGATCCTTGGAAACTACTTATTAATTACTCTTTGATATCCTATGTTATTGTATTGATATAATTTCTTGGATGATTCTAGATTTATATCTAGATAACCCTCAAATTTAGGTATCATAAACATGAAGTCAATAAATTCTAGGTCTAAAATTTAGAATCATTTCCCCTTTATTATTAAACACCTCTCTCTTATAAACATTGTAATGTTATGCTAGTGTGAGTACCAACTTGGGGATTTACATAGTCAGGGGAAAATGTACTGCCTAGGGTAGTCCAAAGTCATAGATACTCTAGATCCAGTCATTCTTGAATTCAACATTGATCCTTGTCTAGAAGTCACCTAGGTCAATGTGACCTAGGTTTATGTATATAATATTAGTTTTGTTAGATTCCATATTGAGAGTGACACTAGGTCCTTTAGACTTGAAATTCATCTCTTTCCCAAACATGGATTTTGAGAAATTATTGGGCGAAAACCAACTATAGAGTTGGTGGGATTTATATGTGTAAAAAGTAGGTATAAATTCAAATAGGACTTATAGTTGCTCTGAGCAAATGAAAATTCTATGAGAAAGTGGAGTTGTAAATATAGTTTGAAATATCTATGGGGATATGGTGTTTCAAATATAGGTTGAAATCTCTAACAAAGATTATAGGTGTAAAACACACTTGAATTTTTTGAAAAAAAAAATTGATGAGGATAAAGATTGTTTAATGCAATGAAAATGTCTACAGGACTATGGCTGTAGGTTGAAATCCCATAAGAAATGAAGGTATGAAACACACTTGGAAAGTTTATGGGGACTATAGGGAATTAGCAAAATTAATAATGACTTAGAAAACCCCTAATTACATTTATATATACCCCTAAAATTAATGCCATAATGGTGGTGGTTGGTGAAGATCCAGAGTCTTTAATCAATTTTGAAATTTTTCAATTTGCTAATTTCATGTTAACCTCTATATTTTAAGGGATATGATAGGTTAACTCTTTAAAAACTATAAGGTAGAACTCAGGGAATAATTTTCAATTTATACTTAGAGTTTTGAATTTTTTAAGGAAGGTGGCTAATGAGAAGTAGAACTTGGATTGTAATTTACAATTTTACAAATTGTAAATTTCTCCCTAGTTCTTGTTTCTAGTTGGAGTGTTGCATGAGAAGTAGAACTCTGAATGCAATTTGAAATTCACAAAGTTTTAAATTACAATTCAAGTTCCAGATTTTTTGGGGTACTAGGTTTGTGAGAAGTGGAACTCTATTTGAAATTTACAATTTTCAAATTATAGATTATTAGTGGGGTTCCAATTTCCACTAGCTAATATTTAGTAGGAAGTGAAGGTCTTATTGTAATTTTGAAAATTACAAATTATATCCAAATTTATGATTTCTATTAGCTTAATGTATTATGTGATCCAAAGTTTGGGAAGTAATTTGAAAATTTTCAAACTACAAATTATAGTCCAATCTCTTTTTTTTAGGCTTAGGTAAATGGGTGTTTTGGGTCAATTTAAGACATTTTTCCAAAAAATTAAGGGATCTCCCTTAGTGTACTTGAAATTTTGATATTTTTAGATCAAAAATATCAATATTCCCTTGATCTGAGCAACATTTTAGGTGACAATTCAGGTGATGGTTCTGTTTGAGTCCCCATTTGAACATTTCTTCTTAGAGATAGCATTATTATAATTGTGTTTTTCTTGTTTCTTGAATTATATTTCAACCAAAGCTTTTAAGTTTTAGATCAGTGGTATCAAATCGGTTTGTCTTTAAAGTGTATGATCCTAAAGATAAGATCAGATTATAGGAAGCTTGGGTGGAAAATATAATCAGTAGACTATCCACCTATTCTCTCAAAACAACCTCAAATGGTGGACAATGCCAATACATCTGATACTTTTAAGGAAATTTTGAATGAATCCCTCCAATAGTAGTAAGCATATATGCTACAACAATTTTCCCAAATTCTCCAACAAATCTCAATAAGAAATTCTAGCTCCTCATCTATACCCCCACATCCTTTCAGTGCCCCAACACCCTTCAAGGTTTAGGTGAATTTTGATATCCATACATTTGTAAGAAAAACCAATGTTGATGCTATATAAAATTGGTTGGATCAATTTTCTTCCTATTTTTATATAAATATATTCACCAATAAAGATAAGATCACTTTTACTCTTTTGAAAGCATCATTACCTATCAAAAATTGGTGGGAAGTGTACAATAAGAGATTCAGTACAAATGATATTAGCCTTGAGGTAAAACCTACCTAGGATGATTTCATAGAATCTATAAAGGAAGAATACTACCCCATTAGAGTATATGATGATCTATATATAGAGTGGTAACAACTTCACCAAGACAAGGAATAGTCTGTTCAATATTACACTAACATTTTTCATTCTCTATCTACGAGATTGAGCATCTAGGAAAGTGAGAAACATAAGGTTCTTAAATATCATGGTGGAATACAATGGCATATATAGGGGGAAATGGAAATATTTAATTTGGAAACCCTCGATGAGGTGTACAAGTTCATGGTGAAGATTGAGCAGAATCATGGAAGAACAAATATGAAGAGTCAATATACAAAATGGAAAACTGATAAAGAAGGTCAAACACGAGGCCAAAAATGGAATCAAAAGGAAGGGAAGACTAGGAAATGGTGTGATTACCACAAATATAGAATGCACTCTAAAGAATAATGTCGAGCTATCAAGTCCCTTCTTTCTATGTCACAATCCTCAACATCTACTACTCTACCTCTTACACACCCTGCAATCAAAGAAGATGAATAAATTATGGATGTTGAGCCTGGTCCCATCATTACTTCATCATGAACCTATGAGGAGGGGATAGATGACAAGGAAAGTTTGTTTCACTCTAAGTTATGGGTGAAAGGTAAGCCTCTACATTTCATTCTTAATAGTGGGAGTCAAAAAAATTTAATTTTTGCTATTGTTGTGAAAAGACTACATTAATCCATGAAGCCTCACCCAAAGCCATAAAATATTGGATGGTTAAGTCTAGGGAGAGACCTCTATGTCACCCACCAATGTCTTCTCTCATATGAATTAAAACCTTTCCAAGATGAGGTATTATGTGATGTGGTCAATCTAATTGTTTGTTATTTACTCTTTTGTCAGCCATTCATGTATGATCGACATGGAATCTATGAATCAAGAACTTGAAGGATCACTCTCACTCTTGGAACATGGCGCTATAGGGTACTAGATGTACCACCTTCTACATCTATTTCCCTGATTAGTGCCAAGAAATTCATTCTCATGGTGGTCAAGCCATAAGAATCTAAAAGGGCTAATGTTATAGCTCTAACTACATAAATAACACAACAACAAAATCTAATAGATAACAAGATAAATAAGTTCATGGCATTCCATCCATAGACTAATGGTTAGATAGAAATGGTGAATAATTATGCCATACATAACTCCACTAAGCACAGTCCATTCTAAGTATGCATCAAGAATCAAATCAAAACACAACTACCACACATGATGACAAATATTGATGCAATGGGGACCATTGCTTCTCAAGGAGGGAGGAATGATCTAAGCAAAATTTTAGGTGACAATTCAAGTGATGGTTCTACCCTAATTAGTGGCATAACTTTTGGGAGGCATAACTTTTGCACCATAGCTCTGTTTGAACCATTGGAAAGCTAATAATGAGGGAAACATAATGAGATAGCATGAGATCCACTTCATGGGTTTTAACCCCCAAAAACCAAATGGAAGTGCCCCAAATGCCAATTTTAGCATTGTAGTCTAAAAATAGTAAGTTTCTAAAAATAGTAATTCCTCAAATTTTGTATTATTGTAAATCATGGAAGTCAAACCACTTAATATCCCTCGAGATTGGTGACCTTCCACGTCTTCCTCATACCTTAAAAACATGTATAAATGAATATGTAACCCAAAATGGAAATTAAAAATCTATTCTTAGATTTAGACATATGTTTGGGTCTACAAATTTGATCAATAAAACATCTCTTCTCAGAGATAGCATTAATACAATTGTGTTATTCTTGTTTCTTGAATTATCTTTTGATTTTTGTATTAGCCCCTCACATAATCTTCCTTTGTATTTCAAGGCCTTCATGACCAAACATAAGGTGAAAAAGATTATTTATAGATAATGAACTAAGCTTGAATATTTTCACCTTGATATTAATCAAACATCTTGGTTTATTTAAAGTATCACTAGATACAAATATCATCACCATCAAAGCTTTTGAGTTTTGTATTATCCCCTCACATAATATTCTCTTGTATTTCAAGGCCTTCATGACCAAACATAAGGTGAAAAAGGTTATTTATAGATAATGAACTAAGCTTGAATATTTTCACCTTGATATTAATCAAACATCTTGGTTTATTTAAAGTATCACTAGATACAAATATCATCACCATCAAAGAGTATGATAATCGTAAAATGGAATGAATGAGAAATATATATCTTCCTATCATGTTTGGGCTTATCATGTTGTAAAAATTTCTTCTTGTCATTAATATTGGTCTCCCTTAAAACATCCTCCTTAGTCAACCATGGATTTATTATATGAAATATGTGTCATCTACCTTCCATCAATGCATTAAATTATACATTCATGCATGAAATTGATTGTACCCGATAAACCTCAAACTTTCCAATACTAAAAAATATTTTATGGGCACTATCATAAATCCAATTATTGTCTCATCACCAAAAAATCCTTTGAAATGGATGGATCCCTAATATAATAACTAATAAACCCTTCATCCTACATACATCTAGATGACCTATTATCTACATCTAAAATTGTATCTTCTAAATCTTGTTTTAATATCATTGATAAAGCCTATAGAGTATATGAAATATAATATGGTTTCCATGTGGCCAAAATTCCAACATGAATAATAATACATAATCAATTGCCTATCAATTTGGCATAACCACTTTTTTCAAATCAAGATTTTTTGTAGATGATAGAATTGAAAGATCTAATTCCTCTTAGCTATATGATGATATCCTATCCTCTTAATTTAAAAGTAATGAATATCATATAGTAAATAGGATGTGTTAAGTCATGAAATACAAAGGATAATGACTAGGCTTTCATGAATAGGGAATCCAAAAACCTATACATGTTTGCACAAATCAAGAATTTCAAGGCATTAGATACAAAACCCTAATGATAAATATGAGAATTTTAGTGAAACTTCCATGATATATGAGGAATATTATTCTAAGATTAAAATTATTAACCCTATAAATTTCATAAGTAATATAAGAACATGCACTAAGGCACTTCAGGTGAGTTTAACACCACTAGCTAAGAGGTATATGTAATCCAAGCCACATAACTTACATACATGCCTTAGATATAATTTACATCAAATTAGAGGTTATCTATCAAAACCATGTCGATGTGTGCTACAGGACAAAGTGCTAGGACCCAAATAAAAGTAACCACATGGACCCATAAACTACAAAAGGGAATGTGAAGGGAATCAATAGGTGGATTAGCTAGCTATTGATCCTAACATAGATTTATGGTGGTACAATTGTAGATGATGTGGTAATTGGCCTTAATATATGTTAGAATTTAAAATATGGGCTTAGGTAATAATTTTTAATTTTGGTAAATTCTTGGCAAAAAAAGGAAATAAAAGAAGACCAAAGCATCACCAAAAAGGATATGGTGTAATGGTATCCTTATAGGTATATACTATCAATGGTTTATCTCTCTTTTAGTAAGGATTATAGAGTGACTTCTATTCTTTTTTGGTTCTTATTAGTATTATTAAGGATTAAATTAGTATTTTAGACACCATAAAGTGATTTATCCATTCATTACTAGCTTAACATACTAGGTAACAAGATCCAAAACTCTTTCTCCTATGTATCTTTTTAAAAATTAACAATTTACTCCTTTTAACTCTATTTTAGGCCTAATTAGGCAACAAAAACTAATAAAATCATGGATATATATGCCTATATATATTTTCAAGGTATAAAAAAAATTATTCGCTCAACCAACACTCTTATACATCTCCCTACAAAATTTCAATAGACTTGAGTGGGTTATTTTCAATAAAACTCTATTTTAGTCCCTTAAATACTATTTTTAAGGTCTATTTATAGGTTTGATAAAATCTTCCAAACCACCTTGAACACTTGAAAACCATCCTATATAACCTAATTACAAATTTTCAAAGGTTTTGAGTGAATCAATCTTAAAAAAACATAATTTTAATCTCTTAAAACCTACACTAGGGTTTTAGGTCTACAGACTACTTGAGAGCACTAAATTAGATAAAAATTAAGATTTAATTATTTTAAAATATTGATTGTATTTTTTTTAAGACCTATAATACTCATTCCTAATCTAACAAGTGTTTTTTAGCTATCCTATTCACAAAATTATGTGAAACAACTCACTTCTATCAGACTGTGCTTTTAAAAACCCCATTATCAGACCTGTAGACTAAGAATCAACTTAAGAACATAAAACAAGAGAAAATAATATTAAAATATGTGTAATTACACATTCAAATGTGTCTTTATATAATATTGTACTCATAATAAATCTTTTTTATTCATATGATCATTCAAATTGATCTTCAAACCTATAGATTTCTTGATAGGTCAAAATAATTATATATTTACACACCATACACATTCATCCAAGAATGAAAACTAACCTTTAAAACTTTTCCTCAAGTGTTATAGTATCCTCCTTTCAAGGTTTTAATTATATCTTCTATATAATCTTGGCTTGAGCTTGTTTCTTATCACAAAATTCTCTCAAATGCCAAGACTCAACTTAGTACATACTAAATTTGGCATTTTCCAATGTTGAATCGACCTTATTTGGGTTTTAAGCATGTTATAAGAAATTTATAAACTTATATGAACATTAAAAGACTCTAAAAATAAACTATTAGGCCCTAAAGATCCCTCAGATATGGATCAAGGCCTTTGAAACTTGCTTAAACTCTCTAAATTCAAATATTTGAACTTCCATTTTGGTAGGAAAACTTAAAAATACCACCTAAATACCTATAACTCACTATTGAAATATTTAAAAGGATTATTATTACTTCAAACATGATCTCTAATATTTCATAAGACCACAAACTGACATAATTGAGCAACTATTTACAATGCACCTGTATCATACTTTTGGGAACAAAAGACTTGTTCATGAGCTCCTACTCATGAGTTCTTCAACATTTTTTTCTTGTTGTCTATCATAATTTTAATATTATATATTATTATTCTATTTATTCAATTAGATACTCATATATGTGCACATATTCAACTAGACCACACCATTGCCTTTTCTTGGTGGTCTTCTCCATTGTTACACGTATACATGAAACATATTTATTAAAGGAATAAATCACTTCATCATGAATTTGAGGCATTTTTTGATGATGAAAATTTTACCATCAACTATTCAACCCTTTAACCTATTATGAAGGTTAAGTTAGAAATGTACCTGTCTAATAGTAAGGTTCTAAAGGTTCAATTATGATCCTAAAAACATAAAGGGTTTTTAAAATGTTCTGGGAAATAAAAAATAAGATATCAAATATAACATATTCCATTATAATTTTAGAAATACACTTATCAAATAATGAATCAATTCAAATCTAAATGTGTAATCGATCCTATCTGACAGAGAAGGTCTATAAACAAGACAATCTCTTGAAGGAAAGAAATTTGAATTAATAATATTATATATTTCAAAGTAATGTCTTCATTTTGTTGTAATAAATTCTAAATGATATCAAAATAAAAAATCAAAAATACAAGTAAAATATAATTTAGATAAATCAAAGATGAACAAAACTTTAATAAATTAAACAACTAAGATGAACTCAACACATAAGAGACACAAACTAACAACATCCGACAAACTAAAGAGAACAAATTAGAGAAGAAAAGCAATACAATAACTAAGATAAGAAAGAGATAATAAAGTATTAAAGAAACAAAGTATTAAAATAAACAAAATAAATTAATGAAACTTAATTAAGTCTAATAAAACTAAGACAACTTGAATCTAAACTAAATCTACAAACTAACTAATCTAGAATCTAATTAATTATAAATCTAAGAAAATAAAATGATTTAATCTAACAAACCAACTTAAAGAAAACATACATAAATATTAAGTAAAATTAAAACAAAGTAAATATATTAAAACTAAAGGAAATAGAAATGGAAATTAGATTACTTAAAGATTAGTCTAAATTAGATTAAACTAAATTAAAATCAAAGTCAATGTAAAGTACAATATAGATAAAACATGTGAGTTTTAATAGATAGAGTCATCTTAGCAAAATATATTGATTTTATTTGGTAAAATAACATCTTTATTTATAAAATATCTTGAGAGATAACTTTTACAATCAAATAAATCAATGAAATATCACAAACTTCAAAGTTTCATCATTATTCAAGTTGCATATTTGAATTTTACACATAGGACTGAAAGAACCAATAATCAAAAGATGTTAAACTTGATAAAATTTATATAATTTATTATAAATGATAATATAAAATTTGATATACCTATGTTGCCTAAGTAATTACTCAACCATCATAGAAAGTACCATTGGGTTTATCTGCAAAAGTCATGCTATCTTAGAGAAGTTGCATAGAACAAAGAGAGATAAATGATTGACTTCACAATGCATAAGTCTTCAATACCTATGTTTTTCCTCCCTCTTCAAATGAATCCTCGATCTCTTTTTATGCTTCAAATTTGGTTGGAAAAATAAGTTGTAAACAACCTTAGTTAGTTACTAGTTTAACTTAAGTAATTGACCTTTTTAAAAATGAATTAATATAAATAGTTATTAGTTAAGGTTTAATTAAGACTTAAAATCCTTAATGGATCAATTATTTGAATATTTCTTGGTCATTTCCTAATGGGTGGGGACCCTTTATCAATTAATAATAAAATATAATAACATATATCAATGAATAAATAGATAAATCAAAGTTTAATAAAAATCCAATTTATATTAATACCATAACGCATATTTTTAAAAATTTACTTAGGCATATATATATATATATATGCCTAAGTAAATTTTTAAAAATATGCGTTATGGTATTAATATAAATTGGATTTTTATTAAACTTTGATTTATCTATTTATTCATTGATATATGTTATTCTATTTTATTATATATATATATATATCAAAAAACTAAAGTCTTTTGTATTTTCAAAACATCATCACCAAAACATCAAAATTTGAAAATCAAAGTATCAAATCTAAAAGTATAGAGTTATGCCAACATTAAATTCATCATGAAAATAAAATATTATCCTAATAACATCCAAAAGTCATCAAAATCTGATAAAACTTCAATAATCAACTTCTCTTGCTCATTCACACATTCATTGTATTTCATCTCAGTTGATGGAAACTGAACTAGCTTAGTTCTAGTATCACCTATATTATCATCAATCTCCAGCTTAATCTTCTTCATAATTCTGACCTCAACTAGAGTGTCTATGTTATTTTTACTATCTAATCATTTTTTTGAAGTGGCTAGATGAATTTCAAGTGTGTGTTTCCTACAACCTAAAATAGGCTCCTTCAAACTTAATTTTCTACATCCTAAAATAAGATCTCTCTGATATGGTGAGGGTTCTTTAGAAATAGAAGGTAGAGAAAGATTAAAAAATTTATTAGCATGGGATACTTCAATATATAACTAAGTGGATTCATTAATATGCTAAGGCTCATTAACATGTTGGATTCTCTCTAAGGTAGGTGACTAAACCGGCAAGTGATGTGGATTATTTTGCAAGTGGTGAGAGGAATTGATATGAGAATGAGACCTATCACCAAATTGATATCCATGAAATCCTTTATTACTTCTATGGTTTATAGCATTGAATGAAAAATTATTCAATACAATACAAAAATCAAGATCTATTGCATCAAAGTGGATTGACATCCTAGCACAATTACTGGCATACCTTGGGCCAAATCTCCTAGCCCTAAAACCTCCCCTTGGGAATTGTCTATTTGGGTTTTGTTGATTCACATTGTCCAAATTTTGACCCTAACTTATGTTATCATTACTTCTACTTGATCCTGGTTGATCCCATCCCAACATCCTAAACATTTGAATTATTTTCAAAACCTTATTTATTATGATTGAAAAATCAACATGCATTTACTCAATATGAAACCAAACTAAATTTATAAAACACACAACCACTTATAAAATTCCATTATCAATAAATAATATCTACATTGTCTATTGACTGTAACAAAACTAAATTGATCCAGTTGCATCAACCATCATTGTAATATTATATTTTAATTTCATCAAAATATCTTTTAAAAAACCAACTAAAACTTTAAAATGAAATTATAATATCATAATTTTATTTCAAAAAATATTCTGACATATCTTCATGATTTCTTATTCTCATTGTATGAAAATTATCTAAGAATATAAATTGATCCAATTCTTATAATTGAAATCAATATTTCCATAAATGTTTATTCATGAAAAGTATCTCATAACTGAAAACCACATATATTTAAAAATGTTGACCAAGAAACCAAAATATCAAAATAAGATTTGAATAAAAACATATCTTTCACTGGAATAATTCAAACTAAAAAATCAACTTTATGACCTTCTAAAATATAAGCATCATACTATTCTAAAAACTTCAATATGAAACCCTAATAACATCTCACAAATACATTCTACTAGAATTTTCTTATTTCCTAAACATCATCTCATATCAAACCCTAACATGATTTTGAAATAAGGTTTGAGAATATAAATTGATGCATTTCAAACAAAAATATCATTGTATAATATTTGACCAACAAAAACTCAAAACATAAACATGTATATTCAAAATATACCTCTTAAATCAAATCTTCAAAACTGAGAAGAAACTTGTTATAGTTTTTAGTAAAACTATTTATTTTATTCCCAATACTTTGAACAAAACCCATAAATATCTTCTATGCCAAAATAAAATTGTCCATGAAAATATTTTCACAACCTTCCATTATACTTAGAAAAATTTGATTCCATTAAAATTTCTAGTATTTCATCATTTATGAAACCCAAAACATGCACAAACCTACGGCCTTGAAATGCTTAAATCACTATTATATCAATATAACAAAACTATTCAAAACCCAAAATTGAGATATGCAAGTCTAGTAATATCTTCCATTATTTTATCAGACAAAAAAAAATCAACACACTAAATTTCCATGACATAACCATGCAATATTTTCCTTCAAAATCTATGAACACATGAAACTATAAGAAGATATGACTGAAAAATATATTTGAATGGTAAAACATAACCATTTACTATTCAAAACCTTCAAATAATTCATGAAACAAAACCCATAGAGCTTATTTTATAAAAAATTAAAGTCTTAATAAGTTCTTAAAACTATAGCCTATTTGAAATACCACTGACATCTATATTACTCACAGAAAGTTAGAACAAAATGTGTATTCAAATAAAAGAAGACTTATGATTATTAAAATATAGTGCTCAAATCCAAAACCAACATGTATGTAACTCATCAACCCAAGATAATTGGCTTTATCAAAACTAAAACTCATTTACATTGATATCTCATTCAAGAAATGGTAACCACAAAAACCACAAGCTCTCCTAAATTCCAAAACATACATTTAGTTCTTTACCAAATCATGCAAACCAAAAACAATATCTCTTTCCATGAAATTAAAAACCATTTGAAACAACTTATGCACTTATTTAAAACTTATTAATCTTACTATTGGCATACCTGCATGTGCTCTTTGTAACCTTTCCATTAACAAATCCTATCTGCAACTCCAAAATCCAAATCAATAGAGTAACAGTTCTATAGAAAATCTTCAAGAAATGACCAAAACCAAGAAAACACAAATATTTATAATCAAATGCTTGTGAAATAACTATCATTCTTAAGTTCATACTTTATGTTGGTTCATCTTACCCAAGACAAGTTCTTCACATACCACCAACCAAATTAGAAAAAGCCACCAAATTTAACAAAAACCAATATACTTTCTAAAAATTTAACTAATATTTGTTAATTGAGGCATGTACCCTTAGCATTAAAGTCCTAAACCACCAAATAATATTTAAAATATATTGAAACATCGATCATGGTTCATATTAACTCACCTTACTAGCCAACATGTCATGAGGTTTTCTAAAAGGACTGCCAACTCAAATTTACCAACCAACTTGTCAACCACATAGGACCTTTATGTATTAAAAATGAAAATAGCCTAGGTTAACAAAATTAACCTTTTAACAAATCATTTATCCCATATGCTTTCATGCCTCAAAATAACACTATTCAAAATACCTTCAAAATCAACATGGCTTGATAGATTTATATCAAAAATTTAGAATAAATGACATTAGATTAGGACCTTTATAAAATTAAAGCCTTAGGATTAAAATTATAACCCCTTAGGAAATAGTTTAAGCTTTCAAAAATAATATCAAACCACTTATACCATGTCTCATATAATGTCATATTCAACATGGCAATCCATATTTTATACCTACAAATGAAATCAAACTAATCAAAAACTATTATGACCAATCAATAATATATAAAACCATGTCACATATTGTCCTTATAGATTGAAAGTATCAAGTTATCATAATTTGATCAAGCTATCAATCTAAAAACTGATCTAAAATCCATATAAAATACTCAATTGAAGATTAATGTATATATTTGAATGTTGTCATGATAAACCATATAAAGATTCTAATTTTAATAAACCATATAAAATGTCACTATTTTAGCTTAAAATGTTGTATTATAACCTGATCAAAAATCAATTGAAAAATAAAATTACCGATCACACTTATTCTATAGTGATAAATACATATTCATATTTTACTCATTTAGCCATTTATGCTTATCAAAACCACTTAAAATATAAATAAATACTCAAAAACCAATCATCATCAACTTATGTAATTGAAAATGTGAATCTAAATATACTACTAATTGACTAGGTCATCGACACAATTTTTATTGGAAATATGATTATCAATGATGTCAAAAGGGACATTATAAGCATGTAATTAATGTTCAAGATTGAATGTAGTGATGTTTCATTAAAATTGTGTATATTTCAAGTCTAAATAAAAATAGATAAGAAAGATAGCAATAACTAATTAGAATGAACCTAGGTTGGTTTGCACACCGTATCCAGACATTGTGAGCACTCCTCTTTAGTTGGGGAGGATTACCTACAAGTAAAAAAACACTACCACAAAAATATCTATTAGTAGATATATGAGTGGACTTCCAAGCTACATGCTTGTTCCAAGAAGTGTCAAACTTCCTTAAGGATGACAGTCTACTTTTGAGAAACAAAAGAGTAATAAATAGCAAAGAGAGAGGAAAAGAGAGAGTAAAAGAGAGATATGTTATCATTGTTTACAACTTGAGTGTAGTAGAGAGTAACATAATGCAAGTGGTATATTTAGTTTATATTTTGGAATTAGTCTAGGCAAGTTTTAGAGAGGTTATTGAAAATCCATAGTTTCCGATGTCAGTTAGGCTATCAAGGTCAGTGAGCAAGTGTGACTGATATCGGTTGGGTGGCTGCTGTCAGTAGGGGCAATAATTTCCTAAGAGTTTATAGAAGGATTTTCTAGGTCTTAGAAATGGTTTTGGTTAGGTTTGGAAATTTGGGGAGAGTTGTGAAAGAGAGAGTATTATCTGGATGGCTCTAGTAAGAAGTTTGGTGTGTTGGAATGAGGGAAAATAAGTAGGGAAGTTTTATAACTCCTTCATGGGGTTAAATCAAGAATGCATAAAATTATAAATAGTAGATATAAAGTGATTATAAAGTAACTACTTAAAGACTTACATAATAAGTGATGTATATAGTTGAAGAGGTGATTAAATGATAAGTGTTAAATGGATGGCTCCTATAAGGCTTAGTGAACCAATGCCTTGAATAGAGAAAATAAGCATGTGTTGTTGGTACTTAAGAGCTTGGTTCCTAGTCTGGATTGACTTCTGTGAGGTAACAATAAGCCAAGATGTGGAAGTTGGATGCCCAAAAGTTTGTATGTGAATAAAATGAATTTTCTTGATTTTTTTAGTTGAATATTAGTTTGGAGTTTGGCTTAAGTAACTGATGTCGGCAATCCCACTGATGTCAGCCATGGTTTGATCAATTTTGATGGCATGAGAATAGGAAAAGGGATACTTTTAGCCTATTTTCTAATCCTTCTCATGCCAAGTATTGTATCTATTAGGAAATGGTATAAATGGGAGGTTAAGAAGGACGTAGTTGGTTAGGAATTTATTTCTTGGATAAGAACAAGTCATGTGTAGTTAAGATAAGGGGACTAAGTCTTGAGGTGACTTAGAGGGTAAGAATTAATATTAGGATGAGGTGGCTAGGTAATGTGGCATAATTAGTTTTTAATTAACTTAATTAAATATTTTAAATTAATTAAATGGTGAGGGATAAAAGCATGGGTTAGAAAGACTAATTATTATTATTGAAAAGGTAAATATTTTAAATTAATTAAATGTGTGAGGGATAAAAGCATGGGTTAGAAAGGCTAATTATTATTACTGAAAAGGGGATTAAGGGGGGTTTCAACATAGGGAGTTATTCATGTGTGTGACATAATTTTGGTGACTACATTTGCCCCTTTTTATCTTATAATTTTCACTGATAAGTTACAAGACAAAAATAAGATTTAGATGCTTCAAGTATTAGATGAGGTATCCCCCCTCAAAATGGGAACTGATAGAGGAGAAATAAAAATTAGGTACTAGTTTAATAAGAAGTGAATTGGGTGAGTGGATGAGAACATGATATCACTACTTGTGCATCTACTACTATGAGCTATAGTTGACAAAATCAAGAATAGGTAAGGTGGAAGATGACTGATAAAAATAACCAAATCATAACTTGTAAGTGATAGCTCATAAGGTCAAAAAAATCAAAGTTATAGCTCTAATGGTCCATGTGTCCTAGGTATCTAAGGTAAGAAGTGCCCCTAGGAAACACAAAAGGATATAGGTGATAGGATTAGCTTGGTCACCATCTAAAACAACTAATCTATATGCATGTATATAATATCCAACTATAGCAAGATAACATAAGTGATCAAGACAATAAATGCAAGGTTTGTTTAAAAGGGTTAATGATCAAGGTGATATTCATGATATCGAATCAAAGTCATCATGGGTGGAGATTTAAATAATATCTAAGGGTGGTTATAAAGGTTGGAGAGATATATGTGATCTCTAGGTTGGTTGCCATGGTCAAGGAGATCTCCAAATTGACTTAGATTACGGAGAGTCCAAAGGGTTGTGGTTATTGGTGAAAACTATAATTTAAGGGTGTCAATGTCAGTTATGTCACTGATGTTAGTAGGAAATAGTGCCAACATTGGTAGCTTAGGTCAAGGATGTCAACATCGGTGGGTGACCAAAACTGATAAAAAGGGGTTTGGCAACCCACTAGAACTCATTTTCAATATTTTATTGGAGATAAAAAGAGCTCTAAGTGTTCGTGAGATGGTAGAGATAGGAGGGGACCCATTTAGAGGTGCGCCACCACAAGTGTGATATATTTCAACTCAGAGGAAATGGAGAGATGAGGTAAGATCCCATTTAAGTTGATATTGGATTTAAGTTTGTTAATATGATGTTTTAGGTTAAATTTGAAGTTTGAGGGGAAAAAATGCTATTAGAGGGGTAAGAAATGAGGTGAGGGTAGGTTTAGATGAATCTGGGAGGGGTTTAGGGGTAGTTTTTAGGTTAAAATTTAAAGTTGAGAGTTAGGTTGTTCAGCCCTAGGGCCAAACCAATCACTAATGTCAGTGGGCTCTACCAACATCAGCCAATGTAGTGCTAATATTGGTGGGGTTTGCTGATGTCAGCCGACACAAAGCACTGATGTCAACATACAAAATTGAGGTCAGTGACATTCAAGAACCCAAAATAGGAAAAAAGGTTAATTTAGATACCTAATTAAAGTGATCAATGAAGCTAATGGTTGAGCTAGCCTCAAAAGACCCCATGTTGACTAAGTGCTACCTACATAGCCTAATTGAGGGCCTCAAGTCAATGTAGTTCTCCCAATACATAGGGAAAAAATATAAGGTATGGTTAAAAGTGTGTTAGGGTAAATAGTTAAGAAAGTATAGGTTGGAATAGGTTAGGGGACATAAGGCTTAAAATATAGGTCATAGGGTCAAAGGTTAGGGATATAAGCCATGAGGCCTAGATTTTTGATAGGTAGTTGGGCCTAGGGTGGAGAGAGAGGTAGGTTAGATAGTTAGGTGGGTATATGGCTGAGCTAACCTAAAAATACCCTATGTTGATTGATTACTACCTACATAGCCTAGTTGAGGGACTTAAACCAATTTATTTCTTCCAGAGAGAAGGGGAAAATGTGGTGGTAGGTTATATTAGAAAGTATGTGACTTGAGGTGTGTGTGAATAGATGTAGGCTAGGTAGGAGTTCATGTTATGGGATCACCTACCTATTCTACTAATGTGTATGAGGAGGGATGTCACCCAAGATGAGTGGAAACACATGGCAGTCATAGGTCTAGGGGGAGTGAAATGATATTTCAAAGTTGCATGGGATGTGAGTTTGATGATAGCATTGATTGAGAGGTGGCATCACACCACCAACACCTTCCATTTGCTGATCAGAGAGTTGATAGTGACACAAGAGGATGTGTATAGGATTTTATAGTTACCACTCTAGGGTGAAGATCTCTTCTCATGTTTGAAAAAGGAGGATGATATTCACATGATGACATTGTTTGGAGAGCATGTTAACAAGGTGACCTATCACTCAATGAGCTTTGTTTATGAGTTATTATACACTACCGATGAGGATCAACATCAATTGAGCATCCTAATGATGATAGGTGTTATTGTGTATGCACTATCGAATGTAGATGGTGAGATATTTCCTATTATATTGATAGGTGTTTTGGCATAGATGGTTGAGCATTGGACTGTATTTGCATGGGGAGTAGCTTTTCTAGCATAGTTATACAAAGAGCTATGGGGGTTGAGACTATGATGGTGATATAGTTTGTGTGTTATGAATTTAATCTATTGTTGGGAATATGAACATATCATGGTAATACAACCATTATGGTTACCTACCATGATTATAGCTGGTTTTAGGGTTGGTTTCAGATGGTGAAGAGATGGTATGGCGTAGACTTGAGTAGATGGTACAGTGTGAGACATTAATCATTATAAGTGCATGATAGAGGGATTTATCCCTATATATATTATGTGGATACCCTACTTGACATACCCTTCATTCATAGGATAGGAAAAACAACTTATTGGTTTACAGACCACATTATGGGTCAGAGGGAGATGAGCCAATGAGATAGAGATGATACCCATGACATGGGTCAGGAGACATTTTGGATTGCTATAGGATGTACCTCCTACCTTCCCTCAATATAGGAGGGATGATATAGAGGCACCCCTACCCTTACCCCAGGAGATAGATGGGATGGATTTTGAGGAGCTACTAGTAGGGCTAGGTGTTATAGATCCTAGATGCACAATGATGTATCTTGCATGGTGGATAGGTTTGTATCCCATGGTTTACGTCAAGAGGATACGACTAGATTTACAAGGAGTGATGAGAGAGAGAGAAATATAGCTATACATGCCTAATATGCAATAGTGCAGGCTTGGAATGTAGCTTAGGCATAGGTATTAGTTTTATAAGGATAGGTGGTGACATTGCAAAGCTAGGTCAGGGCATTATACAGCCAAGTTAGGGTATTATAGGGTCACATTACTACACTAACAATAGAGAGGGATAATTTGAGAGTAATAGGTCAGGCTACTCTTCCTCCTTCACCATAGGGACTAGTACAGGGGCCTTAAATAGGTGTGATGGGACCATCATAGACTATATCTCTAGTGAGGTATAACACTACCATTGATGAGATTTATTATTATGAGAGGGACATCAAGGAGTTTTAATAGATTCATAGATATTCTGAGTTTAGAGAGAAAGAGAGATCAGTGACATGTGCCATGGCTTCTAGCTCATGTAGATGTAGACAGGTAGAGAGTGGTGATGAGATTGCTTCTTCATGACCATGTGTATAGCCTCAAGTATTCTGAGCACTAGATTTTTTTATATATGTTTTATACACATTGACCTATGAGCTAAAGATGAGAGATGTATATTTTTAGGGAGAGATGATATTTTTATGATCTATTGATGTACATTTATGTTTAGTTTGTGTGTGTGTATATGAGATGTGTTATTATGATTTTGAGATGCATTTAGTGTGATAGTGATGATGATATTGATGTGGATGGTTACATTATGTTAATGTTATGTTAATGTTGAGCATGTTAGTTGAGTTAGACTAGCATTTCCCATATGTGTGACGGTATATGCATAGTTGATTTTTTAGCTTCATCTTAGCATTTTTCCATATTCGTGATGGTGTATGCTTAAAATAGATATGTTGTTTATGTTATTATTTGTATGAAGTTTTCATCTCAATAGAGAGATTTACGTGTGATTGGGATGGGAAATAAAGAGGTGGAATGCTTGTGTACTGGCAAAGACCATAATCATAAAATAAATAGGCTCAGAAATATGAGCCTCTTTCATGGTTTACATCATTTGACCATTTTTTTGTTAGAGAAGTGTCATGTTCACCTTGTGTTTAGTGAGTTAAAAATCCCTTGAAAGAGAATGAGGGGAAAAGGATAAAATGATTGAAAGTGTTTGGGTAGCATAACCTTTAAAGTGGGGATGATGTACTCCTACTATGGGTGAATCGAGAGCTATTATAGGCAAGTCCATGACTTAAAACTTTTTTTTTATAAGCTAATCAATATGATAAGTTGTTTATTTTTATTTCCCTTTGATAACAAAGCTTGTCCTATCCACCCTTTGAGGGAGTGGTCGAAGTGTTTGTTTTTGAATTTAAATAGTTGTCCTTCAAGGGATTAGTCTATTGATAGTATTAAAGAGAAGGTATGTAGCTATCCTTCAAGAGAGTAATCTACATTGAGAATCATGACTTTATAGATTTTAACTTGTCTACATATCCCATTTTTTTTTATCTTAGTCATAGATAAGACTATAAAGGCTTAGGAGTTTTCAACTTTGAGGGCAAAACCATAGCACTTCATAGGTTAACTTAGTGTATATGAGTAAGGGTTAAGAGGAAGGGAGATGAATGCAATAGGGGTGCTCAAGGGATGAGCTCAAGTTAAACATGGGGTGAAGTGTCACTTTATTAACAAAATAATGGTCATAAGTGTAAGGCATTTAAAGGCTCAGGTTCTGGCTTTCCTTTGAGAGAAGATAAGTGATAAGTTCCTGAGCCATACTTGTGAGTTATGATGTAGGGTCCAATACAATTAGGAACAAACTTACCCATTTTGCTTTTCTCCATGTTCATCACATTTTGATTTTATTTTAAGATGAGATATCCAATATTGAAATCTTTATTCTTGAGGTTTTTTTTGTAAGCATGTTTGATACACTCTTGATAGATTTGGAGGTGGTTTAGGGTATGAGACAGTGCTCATCAAACAACTCAAGTTGAGCCAAACATTCTTGGTGAAAGTCATCATTAGTATGTCTTTTATACAAATGTGAAGAGAAGGAATCTAAACCTCAAGAATTATACTAGCCTCCATCTCATAGACCAAGGAAAAAAGTGTAGCACTAGTATGGGTTTGAATGCTAGTGTGGTAAGCCCATAAAGGAAAAGGAATGTGTGTGTGTCAATCCTTGCCTGTATCATTGACTACCTTCATCAAAATTTTGGTTAATGTTCTATTATAAGTTTATATCTATCTATTTTCTTATGGATAGTATGGTGATGAGAAGCTTAATTTGATTTCAAAGGTATCACAAAGACTTTAGATAATATTATTTTTGAAATATTTACCATTTTTTGTTATAATTTTATGTGGGACACCAAAATGATAGATGATGTGATGGTTGATAAAGTAAACAATTTTTTTAGCCTTAGTGGAGATGAGAGGAATGGCCTCAACCCACTTGGTGAAGTATTTAGCGGTAGTAATGATATAATGGTGACAGAGAGATGAATGAGGATTAATCTCATCGATTAGATCCAAGCCCCATTAGGATAAGGGATAGAAGTCTTTGGTGACTTATAATGCATGACTTGGAATGTGAAGGAGTTTAGCATGTTGTTGAGATTTGATGAAACACCAAATGTAATCACCATAGTCTTGATGGAGTGTTGTCCAATACTAGTCAAGTTGAGGGATATGCTTGGTAACTATATGACTATTTAAATATCCATCACAAATCCCATCATGGACTTCCTTAATAGTGAAGGGAGTCTTAGTACTAGTGAGTCATCTAAGGAGTGGACCATCAAAACCTTATTTGTAGAGAAGTACCTCTAGAATAGTGTAATGAGTGGCATGTTTTATGAAGGCACGTCTCCCATTATTGGAGAGATCAAAAGGGGTAATATAAAAGGAAAGATAATCCATGAGTTAATTATACCATAAGTCATGTGGGTTATATGTTACATTTTTGATAAAAAGGATGTTAGTTGATACATAGGATGGTAATGTTAAGAGATGCATGGTTATATATTTTTGAGGAAGAGGGTGAAGAGGGTATGTGTGAAGCAAGTAAAACTATCATGTCAACAAACTTGTTTGTAGATCAAGGAACACTTTTTAAGAGATAGGAGTCAAATGATCCCAATATCGTATCTACATGATGTTTATACTATTTAAATTTTTTGTTTTTGTATAGGTAGGAACCATTAACCTAATTAAACACTAGCTGAGAATCACCAAAAATGATTATTGATTTAATACCCAAGAAGATAGCCATTTGAAGCCCTAAGATCAAAGCCTCATATTTAGGCATATTTTTAGTACATTCAAAATCTAGTTTAAATGACAAAGGCATAGGCTCACCATCTAGAAGAATAAGAATGACCCCCGTACACCCATCATATTGACATTTAGACCCATCAAATAACATCACATTTGATAGGATATGTCATTGATGCAGAGCGTTATCATGGATTCATTAGGGAATTTGAGGTTTAAAGGTTGGTTTTTAGGTAAAGGGGTGGCAACTAACTAGTCAATGATCATTTTCCCCTTGAAAGAATTTTGTTGAATAAACTCTAATTCAAATTTAACAAGGATAATGAGCCATCGAGCTACATGTTGGTTGTGATATGGCTTTAAATGAATGTATTTTAGGGGATCATTATGGGTGACCATGTAGTTTTGTGATTTAAGTGGTAATGGTGGAGCTTAGAGGCTAAAACTACCAACAAAAGGCAAAAATTTTTGGTATGGGTATATTAAGTCTCATAATCAATAAGTGTGTGGCTTATATAGTGAACTACCTATTCTCAATGGTGATCATCTCTATGTGCAATCATTCCACCCAGAGAATGGTCTATTGTAGAGATGTAAAGGTAGAAAGGATAATTTTTCTTAGGTGGAATAAGAACTAGTGGGGAAAGGAGATACTATTTGAGTGCATCAAAAGCTTCCTAGAAATATATATTCTAATGGAAGGAAACATATTTTTTAAGGAAATGGTGAAAGGGTTGGTAATGATCTAACAATTAGGAGATGAAGTGGTGGATTAACTGAAGTTTGCCTTGTAGGCTACAAAGTTGTTTGATATTAGTAGGTGGAGGTATCTCTAATATTGCTCAAACCTTAGGAGGTCAAATGCAATACCATGGAAAGAAATGATAAAGCCTAAATCTTTCTAGAAAGGACACCAAAGACACATTTCTTTGGGTTCAGTTGAACATTATATTAGAGGAGATGAGTAAATATGATTTTGAGAATCATCAAGTGATCTTGATGAAGTTTATACTTTCTAAGTAAGTCATCCACTTAGTCTTCCATAATTTTGTGTAGGATATCATGGAAGGTGTAAGTCATAACACATTAGTAGGTGGCACCAGCAATCTTCAGACCAAAAGGCATGACTTGATAATAGAAAATCCCCTATGGGGTAACTAAATTTATCGTGTGTTGATCCTCAAGAGAAACCAAGATTTGATTATATCTTGAAAACCCATCCATAAGTGATAGCATATCATGTTCAGCTATTAGATCAACAAGTTGGTCAATACTTGGCAATAAGAAGTCATATTTTAGACAAGTGAGGTTTAGGTTATGGTAGTTAGTAGAAATGCAGATTCCTTCGATCACTTTTGTGATAGGAACAATATTAAAAACCCATTAAAGGTAGTTGATGGGTTGGATAAAGTTAACAAAAAGGAGGCATTGGAGCCCTTTTTTAACAAGGAGAGTAATAGAAAGATGCATTTTGTGAAGCTCTTGCTTAACAATTTTAGTATCTCAATTAGTGACAATGTTATGGGTGATTATAGAGGGGTCAATACCAAACATGTCATTATAAGACCAAGTAAAGGATTTCATATGGTTATTAAGAAATGTGGCATAATTAACTTGATTAGAGGAATCCAAATATTAGCCAATCTTGAGGATGTGGGGGTTATCATGAGAGGGAAAATTAATGTCAATGGTTGATTCATTTAACATAGCTTATGTTTTATATGGGAGTGATCATTAGATATAGGAACCATCTACACCCATGTATGTGAAAATAGCATCATCATCTTGACATTGGACATTGTTAATAGTGGGAGAGTCTTCATCAATCATTTCAAGATGAATGAGAGGGAGGGACCTTGTTTCTTTACCCTAGTGATAAGTGAGAGGCCCCAAATGGAGGGCATTTATTGAGAAAAAAACTAGGATTTATAGATACCTTGGATTCAATAGTTGATGGGGAGAAGGAGAGACTATATCTTTAATAATTGGTAAATGGGACATTTTGGTGAGTTTAGTTGGTTCATCATAACCCACTCCATGCCTCTTTTTGGCGTTTTCAATGGTTTGACTAGTAGGATATTCACTATGCATGTGAACACCCTGCTCATAACAACCCAAACCAAATCCTTTCTAGGCACACTTATAAATATAGGTGTGAGTGAAAATAATCTTGCCTAAGAAAGAGAAGTCATAGATAAATAGTTGTGGTGAAGAGGATGGATTGTTGATAGTGGGAGCCTGATCAATTCCCCCATTATGAAATGAGTTCAAAGGTTAGGAGGCCCATAAGGGATGCCCATCCTAATATAGGGATCATAATTTGGGTGCATATGGATCTTTCCATACTCTTGTGGAGTATGGAACAGGTAAAGCATCAAAAAATGATATTTTCTAAGTGACAAATGTTTAAAAGTTTCCTCCATGGGATCTTTGTCAAGAATTTGTGTTGTTGATATCTATGTAACTAGGGTAGTGGAGCTTGTGGAAGCTTTAAAAGTATCATGTGGATAATATGATATCTTTAATGGAATGAGAACATCATTGGGACTATAAGTCATGTTACATTTTTTAAATGGAGGTGGGTTGGTGGGTATAATATGCACTTACCCATTGTGCTCAAACTTGACACAATGGTGTAAAGTTGAGGGTACACATGCCATAACACATATCCAAGGTCATACAAGTATTATGTTATATTTTAACTCTCCTTATACAACATATAAGAGCTCAAGAATGGTGTGAGGACCTACATAGATATGTAAGACAACGGTGTCCATCGTAGTAGCTGTGGTATCATTAAAGCAGCAAAGCACTGCATCGATTTGAGACATGAAATTATTGAGAAGAGATAGTTATTTTTAGGCATGGGTGGAAATAATATTAATACTAGATTCCCCATCAATCATGACTCTTTTGAAATTATTTTGATCAATATATGTAGAAATAAAAATGGTAAAATCTTGAATTTTAGGTGTTGAATTGGAATTTTTGAATTACTAAAGGAAATCAAGGAGATGGAATTAAGAGAGCTTACCAAAGATATAAGAGGTTGGGGATCATTATGTTGTACCTCGACCAATTTCAAGGAACTAATCAAAGGTTGATAGTATTGGGGTGAGTTTTGGATTAACTCATACAAGGACATTTTCATAGGATTTTGGTGAAGTTGTTTCACCATCGAGCTTTGAATAACATCTAAAGATGTTGGTTTTAGGACACCCAAAATAGAAATCTTGGGATTCAGAGGAGTGTCTTTGGAAAAGGGATGAGCCCAAAGAGTAGTGACCTTTTCCTTACCTTTATCCTTTTAATTTTATGACCATGTGGCCACATTAACTGTGTTGATATAAAACATAGGTGAAGGAGGTGGCAAAGGGGGTATGATAACATCTTTGGGTTTAAATTTAGGTGGAATAGTATGAGGCATTATGGATGCTAGAGGTGGAATAATAGGAAGGTTAATGGGAGTATCAACATCAAAGTGTTTCTGAATGACTTTTGTGAGAGCTTTACAATCTCAATATCATGTCCATGTGAATGATGATACATACATACTTATATATAATTAAACCAAGATAGACTCAGTCTAAGAGGGATATAAGGCTTAATCAGAGGAAGAGTTATTATGGAAGATTACAATAATTGATGTAGGATAAAGCTTTGAGATCCTACGAGTGGGATAACACTTGTTGTGGTAATAAGATTAGACATCTTCTTTTGTTTAGGAGTTATAAGGGTGATTTTACATGGTGCCTTGTTTGGTGGTGGTGAAGTTATGTGTTTTGCTAACACTTTCTTGGTGTTAGGTATCATGGTGTCAGATTTGAAAGGCCTACCAGGTGGTATAGGTAGTAGTGTAGGTAACTTATCTTTTTATTTCACTTGGATCAGTGATACTCCAACTAAAGTAGAGGGGTGTGGTCCCAAAATTGATGGTAAAGTTGAGGGTTGAAGAGGGAATGATTAGTGAGATCTAAGAAGCTTAAAATTTTTATATAGTTTAGGATACAAAACTCCAACTTGTGATGGGAGAGTTAGATCTAATTTCACTTGTGGATGAATTAGATTAGAGACTAGACACATGCCTAAAGACTTGATCTACTTTAATGTGGTAGATGCCTACAAGGATGAGGGTTCTGACATAGATGAATGAGCTTCTAGTGATTTTGGTGAAGAATCTCTATATTTATCAAATACCTTAGGGTAAAGTGTAGTGAGAGGGTTGGTGATAAAAGTTGACACTCATTGTTTAGGATAAGGAGTTTTAAGTTCATCCCAAAATATCATGTGATCTAGCTTCATGGAGTCAATAAATTCTAGACTTTTCACCAACCATGAGAAGGGTTTAGATGAAGTTGACATAGGTCTTATGGTTGCTTCTTTAGAAGTTTGAGGTGATTGAGAAAGAGGGAAATTATTGGTCTCTCCTACCTAGGGCAAAAGATGAGAAAGAACCACAATAGGGTCTTCTTTGATAGAGACAAGAAAAGAGGCATGGTCTTTCATGGGTGGAGGAAAGGTAAGAAAAGAGGGTTCCTCAAGAGGGTAAAGCATAGGTATAATTTCTCCCTAATCATGTAGGAAAGGAATAGGTAAAGTATGATCCTCCATAGGTAAAATAAGTGGTAAAAGTGGTAGAATTAGAGTA
Organism: Torreya grandis; assembly: GCA_037957365.1. Lineage (NCBI taxonomy): Eukaryota > Viridiplantae > Streptophyta > Pinopsida > Cupressales > Taxaceae > Torreya > Torreya grandis. The sequence goes on from JARHVA010000419.1 coordinate 1,549,289, forward strand.
GGCACAATAGGTTTCTCATCTAATATAAAAGTAGTTAACACTAACTCTTCTAGGTGCAAAGGTGGAGTGGATGGGATATTACTCTCTATCAGTGGAGGAGAGTCAAGTGAAGAGGGTTCCTCAAGAGGGTATAACACAAGAATGATGTCCCGCTCAACATGTGGTTGCAGAATGGGTAAGGCATGGTATTCAAGTGGTAAGAGGATAGATAACATTGGTGCAAAAAGAATTGGTAATACATGCTCCTCTAATGCTAGAAAGAGTGTTAAAGGAGGATATTATTCACATGAGAGTGGAATAGGTGAAATAGGCTCTTATACTTGAGTAAGAATAATGGGTAAAACAAATACCACTAATTGTGGCAGAGGAGTTGATAAAATGTGTGCCTCCTATTATGGGAGAGGCTGAACTAGAGGTAAAGGAAAGACCATATTAGCTATACGGATATTATGATCACATGAGTTATTCATGGTCTAAACAATATTTTGATTAGGTGAATGGTTAGGAAAAGGCTATTTGAACACATCCATATTTTGATTAGTAAGTGCATCCAATATGAGATCACCCCTATCAAGTATATCTTAAACAATGTTCTTGAATGTTTTATAGTTATTAAAATTTTGGCCTCTAACTCGATGGTAGCCACAAAAATCATCCTCCTTGTATCAAATTATAATAGGACAAGAGGGGTCAAATTGTATATGAGGTTTGATTTTAGGAAGGGTTATGACACCTTGTTGTGATAGTTTTACCAAAATGGAAGTATATGACTCTCAAATGGGAGTGTATTGTCTTTGTTCATACCATTGTTGGAATTGTTTAGTCAGATTTTGGGAAGTCAAGGAATTAGGTTGGTTTGTGGTTATGGAAGAAGTTGATTTCATGACCATTGTGTTGGTAGAACCTTTAGATTTTTGGTTTAAAGGAGAAGTTTTAGAAGAAGAGGAGTCATTCAATTTAGAATTGGTGTTCTTACTGCACAACTTGACTCTATCTTCATCTATAGCCCAATCTCATGTTTTTGTGCCATTGTAAAGCCTCATCAAATGTGCAAAATTTTTGTACTTAGAGTGTGGATGAAATGTATTTATCACATTCCCTTAATAATATCTCAATAAGCTCAGGTTGGGGTAAGGAAAATGAGAGTTGATTGATAAAACCTCTCTAATGAGTGAAAAAATATATAATGGAATCATCATCAAATTGTCTAATAGAATAAAGGTCTGTAATAGAAACCTTTTTATAAATGTTAATAGAGAAATGGTCTAAGAATATTTGTGCGAGTTGGGTAAATGAGAAAAGGGAGTGTTGAGTTATAGAGCTATACCAATCCAAGGTAACACTCAAAAGAGACATAGGGAAAGTGTGAATTAATAATGCATCATCATGCCCTATTAAATAAAAAGCATATCTAAATGCTCACAAATGCTATTGTGGGTCATTTTTACTCTAGAAATGAGTAAATTTGAGGAGTTCCCATTGGATTGGATAAGGGTGAATAGGCACAAAAGAATGGATGGGTTCATTGCATATCTGATCATAAGATAACACATTATTTGAACCTAAAATGGATGTCTCTAGATTAGACATCTTGTCCATCAACATCTTAATGAGTTCTAGAGGGGGATTGGTTTGGGAGATACCCCCTAAGTTATAAGGAACTTGATAGGAAGTAGAGGGAGCATATGACATTGCTTGTTGAGGTTGTGTTGGTGAAACATAAGGATAATGAGTCATAGGTTGGGGGCAAAAAGAAAAGGGGCTTATCCCATTGGGTTAGAGACTATGCTTTGGTTGGATTTTATTATTATAGGTTGGGTTATTGGCATGGTTATACTAGGTGAAGGGTGAGTCATAACTCAAGTAACTATAGGTGTGAGAGTAGATGGAATAAGTACCGCTAAATTCTAAAATGGGGTGAGACTTGATTGAAATGCTTGTGATTGTGAAATTAGGGAAGTCATGCTAGGGTTTAGGTAGGATTTGGTAGTTGATGATGCTAAACTTTGGACATTATTTATGGTTGGGTTACTTGTTAAAGTGGTGGTTTGAGTAACCATGGGGAAAATAGTGGAGATAGCTGAAATTGAAGTTGTATCCATTAGATAGGTTGGCATACCATACAGTGGGTCACCCAAAAAATTATGGATTTAATTCATGGCAAGGTAATACTGAAGGGCTACCACATTGTGATAAAATTTTTTAGCAAAATCTTGATCTCCTTCAGGCACAATAGAAATTTGGTTGGGGCTGAGTGTATGCTCTATATCTAAAGTATGCTCCATGATAGAATCAAGAACAAGAGGGGAAGGTGGAAGTGGTTTTCAACTTACATAATTGACAAGAATTTTGGCTTAGGATTGTATTAATACCATGCAAGAAGAAGTATAAATAGTCTTAATACTCTATATTAGTGACATAATAAGGAAAAATAAAGTTTGAGTGTAGGTAAGTAAGTTATTTTATCTTGCTATTTTGAGCAAACTAAAATTACACAGTCATGAAAATCAGTCACTTGATTGATGTCAGTAGTAAAAGTTTATTGATGTTAGTGGGATTAACCGATGTTGGTAGGCTAAAGTCTACCAATGTTGGTAGAATTAACTAATGTTGATCACTATGATATCTTGCAAGATGTAAAATCTAACATTTTAGAAACCCAGAGGTAGAATCTAGGTAAAATAGAAAATGCAAAAGGTCTGTGTAAGAAGAAAGAACACTCAAAAAAATTAATATAATAAGTTATACAACCTGAGTATTAAAAATAGTGTTGATTTTATTAACTCCTAGAGATTAATTTTAGTCTTGTGTTGGCTTATGCCTTAATTAGATAATGAGAAGAGAATTTGGTTAATGAAGGTAATAGAAAGAATCTAGATCTAGTTTTAGGTTAGTTTTAGTGCTCAATAGGAAATCTATGTTAGACCAAGTAAATGTCTTTTTATAGGATCTTTCTCCCTACACTTCATAAACCTAAAGCCAAGCTAGGCCACTTATCTAAAATATACCTTCTGCCTAGAGTTTATACTCTGCTAGAGAATGGAGTAGGTTATCCCCTTGGTGGTGAAATCCAAGTAGGATAGTTAGGTAGGGTAAGTTGATCCATCAGGTGATGAAATCTTGATGGGTCTTATCTCAAGTGAGTTTGGATATTTTTTTTGTGAGTGTGATCTAGTTATATAACATAGGTGCACTACAATTCATTCATAATGTTTGTAATTAACTAGGTGAGTTAATATGTAACAACCAAATAATGAAGTATAGTAAGTTTTAAACCCAAATCTGAAATGTTTAGATTTGAATGAAAAAAATGATGAAATAGAAGTAGAGAATGAAATTCACTATCCTAATGTGCATGAAAAAAATAAATAAAGAAGATATTCTTTTAACTTGTAATAAAAATGATAAATTGCTTTTAGAGGCAAAGAGAAAAGGAGAGTGGAAAGGAAGAAGAAATTTTAATTTATTGCCTTTAAATAAAAAATAAAATGTTTAATATTTTGATTTGAGGGAGAAAAGAAGGAGAAAGTGCAAGAAATGAAATTTTCAATATAATGCACCTATATGAATGCTTAAAACAATCAATGAACCCAGGGAAAACTTGAGGATGCCACCGAACATGCCATAAATGTTTGGCTAAAATTGTGTCTATTTCAAGTCTAAAGAAAAATAGAGAAGGATAAGGATAAGTGATTAGAAGGAACCCAGATTGGTTTGCACATGTGAGCACTCTTCTTTGGCTAGGGAGGACTACTTACAAGTAAGAAAGCACTACCAAAAAATATCTATTAGTAGATATATGAGTGGGTTTCTAAGATAATCTCTTGTTCCAAGAAGTATCAAACTTCCTGAGCGATTACATTCCAATTTTGAGAAACAAAAGAGTAATAAATAGAAAAGAGAGAGGAAAAGAAAGAGTAAAAGAGAGATATGTTACCATTGCTCACAACCTCAGTGTAGTAGAGAGTAACAAAATGTAGGTGGTATATTTAGTTTGTATTTTGGAATTTGTTTAGGTAGATTTTAGAGAGGTTACTAAAAATCCACAGTTGTTAATGTCAGTTAGGCTACCAAGGTCGATGAGCAAGTGTGACTGATATCAGTTGGGAAACTAATGTTGGTAGGGGCAATAATTTCATAGGATCTTGTAGAAGGCTTTTACAAGTTTGGGAAATGGTTTTGGTTAGGTTTGGAAGTTTGGGAAGAGATTTAAGACAGAGTATTATTTGGATGGGTTTGATTAGAGGTTTAGTGTGTTAGAACAAGGGGAAATAAGTAGGGAAGCTTTAGAACTCCTTCATGGAGTTAGGTTAGGAATGCATAAAACAAAAAATAGTAGATATAAAGTGATTATAAATTAACTACTTAAATACTTAAAAAATAAGTGATGTACTTAGCTGAAGAGGTGATTGAATGATAAGTGTCAAATGGATGTCTCTTATAAGGCTTGATGAACCAATGCCTTGAATAGAGAAAACAAACATGTGTTATTGGTTCTCAAGATCTTGGTTCCTAGTCTGGATTGACTTCTGCAAGGTAATAGTAAGCTAAGATGTGGAAATTTGGATGCCCAAATGTTTGTATGTGAATAAAATGAGTTTTTTTTACTTTTTTGACGTAAACATTAGTTTTAAGTTTGGCTTAAGTAACTGACATCGGTGATCCCACTAATGTCAACCATGGTTTGACCAATGTCAGTGGCATGAGAATAGGTAAAAGGGATATTTTTAGCTTGTTTTCTATTCCTTCTCATGCCAAGTGTGGTATCCATTAGGAAATGGTATAAATGGGAGGTTAAGAAGGATGTATTTGGTTAGGAATTTATTTTGGGGTAAGAACAAGTCATGGGTAATTAGGATAAGGGGACTAAATCTTGAGGTGACTCAGAGGGTAAGATTTAGTTTTAGGACAAGGAAAACAAGTATGGTGGCATAAATGGTTTTGAACTAAATTAATTAAATAATTCAAATTAACTGAATTATGTGAGGGCTCAAATCATGGGTTAGGAAGGCTAATTATTATTATTGAAAAGGGGATTAAGAGGGGTTTTGACACAGGGAGTTATGCATGTGTGTGATGTAATTTTGGTGTCTACAAGTGATTAGAGGATATATAAAGGATTTTATCAGATGTCAAGGATGATTAGAGTGCTTGTGTGCATGAATGGAATTCATCCAATTCATATTGACCATCTAGACAATTTTGGTCTATGATAGGACAATTTGAGAAGGCAATTTGTTGATGTCACCATTGCCACATGTGGATGAGTTTAGGGGAGTTGGTTATATGGTTATGATCAAATTAGTCCATAGTTATTATGTTCCATATTTGAAGTCATATAATGAAGCATGATATAAGATATGGGGATGCAAAATAGGCTACTTAGACAAAATTCACTAAGTTTCTATACTTATCTAAATTTGTAAAAGGGTTTGGTAGATCCAAGTAAGAATATTGATGAGGTCAATGTTCACACATATAAAAGTGCCAAGATAAAATGATCATATGGGTTTATTCATTTTTATGATTAGTTTTTACATGATAAATCTCAGGTCATGTGATGTAGCATGACAAAAGATATGCTTAGGCAGAATAGGGCTCCCAGGCATTTTGATAGTGTTTTTTAACACAATCAAATCTATAGTTTGTAAGAAAACGCTAAGTAGGCACTTTGATGATGCCATATCTTACACATATGAAGGCTTTAGGATCAGATGAATATATGGATGAAATCCCCTATGTAAGAGGATTTATGAGCTAAATTTGAGGTCATGTGACTAATTGCAATAAGAGTTATGTGGGTACAAAGTTAACCTTCCAAACATATTGAGATGGTCCCCATACTTAGGCAAATTTACATAAGGTCTTACAAAGTTATCATGGTTTTACACAAATTATTTAAGGTCATTTTGAAAAGAAATATATAGAATATTTGTTATGGGTTTTTCATGAGCATCTTAACAATATGGTACGTAGGTTCAAATGAAGAGTGATGAGCCCATAATTGAATTATCTTTACTCTCAGACATTATAGGGTTTCCTAGATAACCCTAAGGTTTTAAGTCATGGCATCAATAATATTTTCTATTTTAATTTGACTATATATAACATAGACCTAGTAGCTTAAGTTATAACTTAATCCTTTGTCTTCATTTTAAAATCATCACATTCGACCTAGCAATTATCGACTCAAGTAATGATCAAAGGACTTAATATTTCCTAAGTATTAGAATTTATATTTGTCCCAACTTAATTAAGACTAGAATTAATTCGTACGATTAAAGATCTAATGAAATGAATCAAAGTCAATATGTCAAAGGCATATATGATTAAACATGCTAGTGACAAGTGTCATAATCATGGATCATTGAACATTAAATATATGGTATAGTTTAAATTCAAATCATCAACAAGCAATGTAAGGATACCAAGTGTCCTAATATCAAGAACTGATAGTAATGTGTAGAAAGCACGTGTTAATGTCAAGTGTCACATTATTGAGAGATAAGTAGAGTCAAATATCAAGCTTTTTGGAAGATCTAATAGTGAGTGGATGATCATGCAAAGGAGATCCAATGGAGCAAGTGGACTCAAATGAGATTAAGTGATTAAGGTTTATCGACACACTAGAAATTTAAATACTAAGTTTGAGAATATTGATAGAGTGTAAGTGATCCAAAGACTTAAGAAGTAGTAAGATATGATAAATATTTTGATGTTTAATGATTAAATAAAAGTAAAGATCATGCATATTTAGAGATCAAATGGCACATAGGAGCTCAGATCAAATGATATAACAAATGCATTTTAAAGTGTGAATGTAGTGAAGATACAGAACCATAAATCAATTATTTATATATATGACATCTAAGACATAGAAAAATACTACTAGATCTATTGCTATTAAGTAGAGTCAAATAGAGAGATAGAGGTAAAGAGTAAGAGAAATGAAGTGTGTCTAATAAAGATAAATATAGACATAAATATAGAGGAGTAGAGAAGAAGAAAAGGAAAATAATGTGTGGAGTATGATTAGTTATAGACTATACCCATAATAAAGAATAAATATTTGGATTCATTTATGAATCTATTTTATAAATTAGAGTTATAGCTCTAGAGTATATCTTATTGGTTAGTGCCATCATATAAGTTGAGTTGGTGCTCAGTTAGTAAGTGGGTGATTCCTTAGAGTTAAAGCTCTTAAACTAGTGGATTGGTATCTCCTTAAGGTTGGTGCCCCTAAACATTGTAACCAATGAGGTTCCTTATTATGAGGCTAGGTTAGAATGGTAAATTCTAGTAGTTATTCTCATGGTGGTTTTTCCCATATTGGGTTTTCCATAGTATATCTTATGTTATGTGTTTTTGTGTGTGTGTGATATCTGTATATAGTTTTAATCTACATTTAATTTTTTTGAAAAGGACTAATTTAATAAATAAACTAATTCAACCCCCCTCTCAGTATCTATTTGTGTTCTAATAATTGGTATCAAAGCTTGGTTCCTTAGAAGAAGCTTAATCAGCTTAGTAGATCTTGGAATAGTGAAGACAAATGGCTAGTTAAGAAGGATGTTTGTCAAATAAAACACCTCTCTTTGATGGATCAAACTATGCATTTTTAAGCATAAGAATTGAAGCTTATCTATATTCATTAGGTTTTGATGTATGGATGTCATTTTTGAATGGATATACAGATCTTGTTATAACTAAAAACTAGACCTATAACCAAGAACAAACATTTGTATTCATTTATGAATGTATTTTATAAATTGGAGTTATATAGCTCCATAGTAGATTTGATTGGTCAATGCCATCCGACAAGCTGAGTTGGTGATCAGTTATAAAGTGGGTGATTCCTTAGAGTTAAAGCTCTTAAGTTAGGGGATTAGTGTCTCTTTAGGGTTGGTGCCCTTCAACATTATAACTAGTGAGGTTATTTATTATGAGGTTGGACTAGAATGGTAGATTTTAGTAGTTATTCTCATGGTGGTTTTCCCCATATTAGGTTTACCATGGTATATCTTATGTTATGTGTTTTTTTGTGTGTGTGATCTCTACATATAGTTTTAATTTGTATTAAAAGGTTTTGAAAGGAATAAGTTAATCAATATACTAATTAACCCCACTATCAGTATACATTTGTGTTCCAACAATTAGTATCAGAGCATGGTTTCTTAGAAGAATCTTAATCATCTCAAGTAGATCTTGGAATGGGGAACGCAAATGGATAGTCAAGAAGGATGTTCATTAAATAAATCAACTCTCTTTGATGTATCAAGCTATGCATTTTAAAGCATAATAATATAATCTTATCTATCTTCATTAGGGTTTGATGTATGGATGTCTATTCTGAATATATATACAACTCTTGCTATAACTCCTACTAATCAAGCTACTAAGAAAACATATGATAATAATTCTAAGGCAAAGAATGTTAGTTTATGTAGATCATCTATTTCAAATTTTACCAAATTTATGTATTATAAAAATTCACAATATATATGAAATAAAATGAAGAGCATCTATGAATGAGATGACAAGGTAAAATACGCCAAGCAACAAACCTACAAAGGCAAGTTTGAAATCCTTAAAATGAAGGAGGAAGAGAAAATTGTAGACTATCTCCTTAGAGTGGATGTAATAGTCAATGCAATAAAAGGCCTTCAAGAAGATATGAAATAATTATTCATTGTCAAAAAGGTCTTAAGATCTATTCCATCAAGGTATGACTATAAAATCTCTATAATAGAGGAAGTAATAAATTTGGATAAAATCATTATTGAGGAGTTAAATGGAACCTTGACTACCTATGAGATGAGAATGGGAGAAGTAAACAATTTCAAGAGAGAAGCTACATTTAAATAAGCCAATAAAGTAAAGGAAGAAGCATCCTCATCTAGATTTGAGGAGACTGATGAAGAAGAAGCCAACTTTTCTAGAAGATTGAAAAGGGGGTTTGGAAAATACAAAGGTAAATTACCCTTAAAATTCATTAATTCTTGTAAAGTATGACATTTTTATGCTACATACCCTTATAATAAGAAGGATAACACTAATAAAGAAGAGAATAGTAATATTGTGAAACCTCACTATTCAAAGAAGAAGAATTTCTTCAAAACTAAGAAAGGCCTATACACAAAATAAGATAGTGATTTAATGGATGATAGTGATATTTCTAATGATGATCATGACTATGCTTTTGTGTCTAAAGAAAATGAAGTACTATTCATGAAAATAGGATTAGCTTATGTGGATCAATAAGAAGTTGAAGACTCAAATGAATAAGAATAAGGAGAAGTGGATCTAAAATGTGAACTCATCTGTGCTTTAGAGAAAATTTACAAGCTGAGAAAAGAGATCTCAAAATAGAAGAAGCTTGGACAAAAGGAGGTTGAGAAAATATCCAAAAGCTTTGAGAAATCTAATTAGATGGTAGTGAGCCTAAAGAAACAAGTTGAAGATGCCAAAATAATATAAGAATTAATCAAACATGAACTACAATCTAAATCTGAAGAGTGTACAAAGTTAGAAGTAGAGTTAATGGATTTGACAAAAGAGCTTGAGAAAGCTAAAAGATAACTATAAAAAAGTATGAAGTTGATAGGTGGATTATACATTCTTGATGAATTGATCAACTCTCAAAATCCCTTAAAATAGAAATCATGTCTTGGTTATGAAAAGGGGAAAAGCTCCACAACTAGTACATTTACTAACCTTTATGAAAACTTCAAGGCAGAAGGAAAATCTAGAGAAAAGAAAGAGAAATATTATAAGGATACAAAGATAGACTCAAATACAGTTGATGTGAAGAAATATGAAGGAGAAAACAAGCCTGAAGAAAAGAATAAGACAAAGGTAGCTAATGTAGATGGATACACAAAAGTGAGAGACTTGAAGAAGCTAGAGTTTAGAAAAGATCCTCATGATACACCAAGAAATACTATGACCAAGTATTTCTCATCTTTATATGGTTATTTTTATACCTATAATCATTTTGTTCATAGGGTTATTTATTGTATATTTTTACCTAAAAGGAGAAGTAAATTTTTAAGTAGAAACTCATTTACTCCCTTATTGGATACAAATGTAATATGTTATAATTTCAATAATGTTGGTCACATATTTAAACAATGTATAAATAGATTTGTAAGATCAAAATAACACAATGTAAACAAAGGCATGCCTCTTGGTGTGAAAAGGGGTTCACAAGTTTCTAAAAATAAGTCAAATAAGAAACCCAAGGATGTGTGGAGAGTGAAAAATCAATCTATGATTGCTCAAACTACACTCCATGTCGAGAAGAATTTTTGATTAATAGATAGTGGTTGATAAAAACATATGACTAGTGATAAGAGAAAATTCATCAAATTAATAAAATGTATGGAAGGATCTATCAGCTTAAGAGACAACACAATAGTAAAGATCAAAGGTAAAGGAACCTTGAACATAAATGGTAAACTACCTACACATGATGTCATTTATGTTGAAGGATTAAAGTATAATCTACTAATTGTCAACCAAATGTGTGATAATAGATATAAGGTCAGATTTGATGTAAAAGGATGCAGGTTAAAGAGATCTAGAAGAATAGTTGTAGAAGGTAAAAGGACTGAAATCAATATCTATAATCTTGTTGAATTGAATCGTAATAACTACTTGATAGGAAAGATTAATGAGATTTGGTTATGGCATATAAGAATGGGTCATGTTAACTTTGATAACCTAGTCAAAGTAAGCAAAAATAAGTGTGTCAAACACATGTCTATAATAACTAAACCTATAAACACTACATGCAAATAATGTCAACTAGGCAAGTAGACAAGGGTTAGATTTCAAACAAAGGAGTATGTAACTAAAAAGTCTCTAGAATTAGTTCATACTGATCTTTATGGTCCTACTAAAATTTGAGGATCTAAAGGAGAGAGATAATTCATTTTATTTATAGATGATTACTCAAGAAAGACATGGGTAACCTTTTAAAGGACAAGTCACAATCATTTGAAAGATTTGAGATCTTTAGATTTATGTTAGAGAAGGACATTGGATGGAAATCAAATGCTTAAGATATGATAAATGTGCAAAATTCACCTCTAATGATCTCATAGAGTATTATGATAAGCATGGTATCAAAATGTACTATTATGTAACAAGGACTCCATAATAAAATGGAGTTGTTGAGAGAAAGAATAAGATAGTCAAAGAGATGGCTAGAATAATGCTAAAAGAAACAATTCTAGAACAAGTTACCTGATGGATATTAGAGATAAGCAATCCAAATAGTAGTATATATCTTGGACAAATTTTAACTAAGGGTAAATAGTGACAAAACTCCCTATGAGATATGTTATGGAAATCTTGCCTTTATTAAGTACTTTAGAGTGTTTGGAAGAAAATGTTACATTAGGAAAAAGGAAGATAAATTGGGAAGCTTTAAATCAAGACATGATGAAGGAATAGCTTTTGGTTATTAAACTCAAAGCAAAGCCTACACATGTTATAATAAAATTATAGAAAATATTGTAGAGAGAATCAATGTCAAGGTTGCAGAAGGATTGAAACATGTTGAACCTGATAAGAAAATTCGTATTAAAGAATCAGATCTTGAAGAAGAAATAGATAATGAAGAGGTTGATAAAATGCATGAAAAGGCACCTCCAAAATTTGTTCAAAAAGATCATACTAAAGAGTAGATAATTGGAAATAAGAACGAATGAGTTCATATAAGGAGAAGAGCTACAATGAACAAGGAGCAATTATGTTTTTCTCTAATGTCTAAAATTGAGCCTAAGAGTTATGTTGAAGCCATCAAGGATGAAAATTGGCTAAAACCCATGGAAGAATAACTGAGCCAAATTGAAAATAATGATACTTGGCAATTAGTTCTAAGACCTTATAATAAGAATGTAATAGGTGAAAAATGGGTCTATAGAAATAAGCTCAATGAGGATAGAGTTGTTGTAGGGAATAAAGCAAGATTGGTGTGAAAAATATATACAAAAATTAAGGGCATATATTTTGAGGAAACATTTTCTCTAGTTGCTAGATTAGAATCCATAAGAATGTTTATAGAATTTTATATTTACAAGAAATTCAAAGTCTTTCAAATGAATGTTAAGTCAACTTTCTTGAATGGGAACCTAGAAGAGGAAGTCTACATAGAACAACCTAAAGGTTTTCAATTGTTAGAACAAGAAGATTATGTATGTAGACTAAAGAAATCTCTGTATGGTCTAAAACAAGAAATTAGGGCATGGTATTCAATATTGGACCAATATCTACAACAACAAGGTTTAAAAAAAATATTTACAGACAATAATCTATACTTCAAAGTAGAAGGTAAGCATATGTTGGTTGTTGTTGTATACGTATATGACATCATCTTTGGTGGTAGCAATAACAAAATGTGCAAAGAATTTGATACATAATTACAAAGTGATTTTGAGATGTTTATGCTTGGAGAAATTTTTATATGCAATAAAAAATGTATCATGTCTATAAATTAATCTTGGATTGGAGAAGTTAGATCAAAACTACACTTCTAACTAGGAATACATTTGTTAAGTGGGAACATGACCAATACAGAGATCTGCTAGACCCGATTAGGGGATCACTTGTCATAATACACCATAATAATAAGGTTTTAAAAGTATATAGTCTAACACAATCATGCAAAAACCCTAAAAGAGTCCTAGGTTTAATGTTTAATTTATTATAATAAATAAGAAAGTAAATCTAATCTAGTGCACAGTAAATCTTGTGGCACAAAGTGGGAGTTAGAAATAGAATAAACTAAACTAAACATGTATAAAATACATATATTCATGTCAATTTATACAAAATCCTAATGCATGGGAAGAGAATCACAATTGTATTATCTATCTACTATTGTACAAGAGAAATAAAACTAGGAATAATTACCTTGAAAATGAACCTGTTAAGCCTCAATCTCTCCCTTGGCCAAAGTGATTCACAAGAGATTGTTATGGTATGTAAGGATGACAAAGACAAATCATATTTAGGCTATATAACCTATCTATGCATCCAAAAGACTTATCCACAAGATAAGATCCATATCTCTACAAAAAGTATGAAACCCTAAGCTTTATTCCTCAAGTAGAATGGTCAATAAGTAGATGTCCATTCACATTCATTATTCTTTGCTTTTCTTCTTAAAAATAGTTGGAAATTAACTTGTATATATAGGTAGTTCTTGCCCTAAATCCTCTAAGAAATATTGGCTATACAGGGTTGACCCATTCAACCCTATATATTTTTGGGTAAATTCACTAGGTCTGAGGTAGGTCGACTAAAGGGCTAATAAAATCAAAAAATGAAAAATACCCCTAAAATATATAATGTCAACCTAGTCGACCTATTACAATGGACTATCCAAAATGGTGTTAAGGTAAGAAAAGGAGGGATAAATCATGGAAAAATAATGGAATGGGTAAGGCTAAGAAGAATAAGCTTAGGGTAAATGGTTTTAGGATACAAGTGTATAGATGGTAAGTGGAAAAAGGGATAACAATATTATGAAGCACCAATTGTCTACCCACTCCTTTCCTAGTGCACCCCTTAAGGTATTCTCTTAGAGAGATTGATACTCGATAGGTTCTTATAAGATACAAAGTGTTAGTAGTCAATAAAATTTTGAATATATTATGTGTATGCATATGCCCCACTCGAATCTCATCACATGTCACATAAGTACAACACATGATGGTGTTTTGGGAATTAGAACAAGATAACACACAACATTGATGCTAAGTAAAATACAGTAAGCAAAAAATAAGATAAATGAAAAGATAGAATTGAAAAACACATACCTTTACTTACCTTAGTGATATAGATAAATAAGTAGACTAAAATAAAAATTGAAGGAATCCAATGTGAAGAACACTAGGCAAACCTATAGAAGTTAATGCAAAAAATAACTAAAGATTGAAAATTTTGGAATATAGGCATATGATAGTGGAACATATTCTCTACATCATCACAAATCAAATGCGTTTTATGGTTTTGAAAATGGATGAGTAAAAACAAAGATATAAACAAAACAAAGAATCTACCTAAAAATAATTGAAGAATTGGAATTGCTAAAAAGTGTGTATTAAATAGGGGAAAGACAAGTTATTTGATATTTTGACTTGTGAAAGAGAGAAAAAAGATCTCTAGAGACCAAATGAGCTAAGATGGTGAGAAGATGATAAGTTAGATGAGAGGGATGCCTAGAGGCAGAAACAGATGCACTATAGGTATGCAACTATGAATCTCAAACTAGATTTTGAAATTTGTAGTGAATTAAGTGTATTTTTAGTAATTTTGAATTTAAAAAAATTTAAATGTTAGAATGAGAAAAAATAGATTATAGGGGTAGCAACTAAGAAGATAGGAAATGGGTTTAGAAGAACTAGGAAGAAAGCAAACAATGCACTTTTTAAAGAAAATGTAAGGGGTCAACAGGCAAAATGAACGGTGCTGATGCAATCAACCCAATACGCTGAAACTAGGTAGAATCCATATTACCAACCTAGTAGGTATGGGTCGACCTTGTACATTCTATAGGCTATCAGCCTAATTTAGTTTTCCAACTAATTTGAATGGTCTAGAATGACAATGTAACACTAGGAAGGGGAAAATAAGAAGTTTGACTAAGATTTTAGAGTCAACCAAGGCAAAAATAGGGAAATTTTGGTCAAACTAGTTTGACCAAAGAACTAAAATAAGTGTGAAAAGGCTAAAAGAGGGCTAAAATGGCCCAAAATGACCATAAAAGGGCAACAAGGACCAAGTATGATAGAAATAGGTTAAAATTAATAAGTTTAAAATTAATTAGGCTTAAGTTTTATTTAAAAATGTAAAAAGAATGCATTGTGACTATACATGACATGAAAAAATTGATTCATTATTTGTTGCTTCTTGGTTACAAAGATGATGGAGGTTTTAGAGATTGGTGGAGGTGTCCTGGTTACCAGAGTTATTAGAGAGATTGTCAGATGGAGATAGGAATATACTAGTATCCATAGGTCTAGGAGGCATAGCTAATATGTGCAAGATCCCCATGAGTGTTGATCTATTAGTAATGTTATTTAGTTTCTAAGAATGACTTAATAACACTTTCAAATGGGAGGTGGATGGGGATGTGATAGAGGTGTCCATCACACTAGAGGATGTCCATGCCATCTTTGGGTTGCCCATAGTAGGAACATCGATGACCATAGGAATACCAGATAGTATAGAGGAGAGGAGAGCCTTATCCATATGGGCTACAAGCTCAAAGATGATTTTGGGAGGATGAAGAATTAATATGGATGATGTATATACATCTTATATTTTCAATATCCAAAAATATATGATAGTGCTTGTGACACAATGGGTGTTATGTCATAAGTCAAATGGCAAGGTACCACTGTTCATGGTAGCTTTGAGCAGGATGATGTTGGAGGAGCAATTTATATATGATCTAAGATATTTCATCTAGGTCTAGCTCATACATGATCTATATGAGATGATATGAAAAGGGAAAAATACCATAGGAATGATCATATTACTAAAAACTTAGATATATGAGAGTTTTTCTATGTCTCCACCAGCTAGGTTGCCCATATAATCAATGATAGGCTACCTCAAGTATGAAGATGGAGAGAGGATTAGGTAGCATGGTTTATGTCCCTCATGATTATTATATATTTATTAAGATGTACATATATGTTTTGGTATCCATATGAGCACATAACAAGTATATGGGTGAGTTGGTACATAGTTACACCCATAATAGTGAGGATAGATGTGGTTAGACACTACACATGGTGGAGAGATCCACATCTAATGGTATAATTACTAGGATAAATGGGCCTTCCTCATATAATGGAATTGATATATATGCCTGAGTAGTGGTCTCAACATGTGAGAGAGCCATGGGGAATGAGAAGACTAGGACCACTAATAGTGAGATCGACACTTAAACCATGTTGTGAGTGATCATGGACTAAGTAAACATGATAAGAAGTAAATCAAGAGGACAAGGAGGTGGATGCAGAGATAACATATGTACCATTACTAGTTCTATAGTAGGAAGAACTATGAATATCAAAGACATGAAAACAAAAGAGGTAGTAAGAGATAGCAGAGATTGATGTCATCCCTGAAGAGCTAGTAGAGGAGCTAGAGGAGGGACAGATGATAGAAAGACCACTCAAGTGCAGGCTGAAATGGATGTGACTTATAATAGAGGGATTTAAGATAAGGAGGTATCTTATATAGGAGGTACTAGGAGGCCATGTAGATGGGGAGACTATGCTAGGCAGTCTCATAGATGGTGAGACCATAGTACCTCAGATATAGACATGTAAGAGAAGATGGTTAAATTATTGATTTAGGTTTTTATTTGGAAGTAAATATAGATAGGTATTTTGAGATATAAAAGTGATCTAATGTCCATCTAGTGTGATTTTATAGGTGTATATAAGGTTGTAGAGGAGAGATGGGGGTCCCTAGTGAGGGGAGCACTCCATGATGTCCTAGATGAGACTCTATAACCATATGATCCTACTACCTTAGAGGGCCCTAGCATACCATCTTCCCTAGCTCAGGTGAGTTGGTTTATAATAGTTGGGGAGGTAATGAGATAGATATGGGTGTAGAGAAAGAGTATGAAACCACCAAAAGAGATGGGTGTAGGTAAGATGTGGGCATGGTAGGCCCTAACTAAGGAGAGAGCTATACATATGGCCATAGTGATGTAGATGACATAGATCTAGACCTAGATAATGTAGTCATAGGTGCAGGTAGCACACCTATAGGGATAAGTAGAGGGATTGAGATCTTTTATGACCTATTTACATCATATTATTTGTAGGAGTCAGACTGAGGCCTTAGTAAGTAGCATGGCTAGGCCATGAGATAGACAGGATGGAGCCTAGACATAGAACTAGAGCATTATATATGGTTGTATTTGTTGTATTAAATTCATGATATATATATGGATTATTTTGTCATATTGATGTTGATTGTGTATGTTATCATTATGGTTTAGTATGGTTGTTTATTATGGTTGTGGTTGTGGATGCTTTGGATATATATTTTTTAGCATGTGTATTTTAGCTTTGTTGTAGATGTTATAGGAAATATAAGAGATGTGGTTTCTTTTCTAGCATTATGTAGGACACATGCATGGTTTAAAAAAATAGTCAAAAAGGACTTGGAAAAATATAATCAATTAAGAAAATGTACTACACATTATTTCAAGAAGGGAAATGTGTAATAACAATAAATGACTAAGTATAAATAACCAATAAATGGTAAAACAAGATGGCAAAAAGGGATTTGTTTTTAAACCAAAGTGAAAGATTTTTTCACCAAATTAAAACAAATAATATCATACTAATTCACATTGGAAAGTATGACAACAATGTAATAAAATAGAAGGTATGTAAAAGGGCACAAATGGGATTATAACAAATCAATTAATGTAATCAATTATACTAAATCATGTTGGGAAGTATAAAAGAAAAAAAAATTAGGCAAAATATTGGTCTTAAATTTATCACACTAATTCAAGCTAGGAAATATGAAAATTTTAATTAATGGTTGTATTATTACATGCACTCATAAAATACAAAGATAAAAGGGTGAATGAGAAATGAAGTAAGCATAAAAAACACTAAATCAAGATGGGAATCATGTTAATGACATGTAACTTCATAATGAATCAAATCTTATTTCATATTTGACACATGTAATTTTTTTATTATGACTTAGGTATTGGGAATTTTTGTGAGGAACGTCAGGTTCTATTCATGGTCTTACACTGCAACTCACAAAGAGAACACCACTAGGGTGGAATAAACAAGAAAAAATAGGTAATATAGGATGTGGGTAATAGGAAGGAAAAGATGGTAATTTGGAGGGACATTGGGTCCTATCCATAGTCTTACAAAACAACTCATAAATGAAATCCAAAGGTGAGTGATCAGTACACAAAACAATATTTCTCAGGAGGAAACATGAGGGATATAGGGAATGAAAAATGGAATGTAAAAATAAATACTTAAGAATCTTATGATAAATATTAGGATAAAGGAGGCATGCTAAGGACATGATAAGACACTAAGTGACTAGTGGTCATCTATGTACAAAAGAAACCTATTCACTACAGACATAAAGTTTTGTAGATAAATAACTTTGCTACTAAGATCAACTCATGAAGGTAGATTGGCATAATAAAAATTAAAATAGACCTACCTTCCTATGATGTGTTCCCCATTCTTTAGGACCCCTTATAGAGATGTCATTCTACTATGAAGACTAGGTACTTGCATGATAAAATAGGTAGAACTAAAACATTTTTTTATTATCCTCTTTTAATCTACTGGCTTATCACACCCCAAAGGACCTTGACTCTATCATGAGGCCAATTGTGGAGTTTGAGCTTTGGATAAAAGAATGATATGTGATTTGAATCATGTTTTTTAGTGTGATAAGACTTTTAAGAATAATTTTTACTTTTTTATCATTTCCTTTTATTTGACTGATTTGGATTTTAACTTTTTATGGATTTTTAAGACTCCTCCTCCATATGGACTTGGAATGACCAATCATGAGAGATGTATTGATACAAACGAATGAGCTATAGCCTAAGGATAAAGGAAGATAAGTAACCAAAGACAAATAATGACTAATACACTTAGGCTTGATAGTGAACTAGTATGTGATCTCAAGTTTCAACCGTGTATATCCTTAGTTTGTGAAAAACAAAGGGAAAAAGGACATCCAAAAAGTTGACTAGTGTAAAGAGATAGTAATAAGTAGGATTGTTTTCTAACTGATCACATGGTAAAAGGGAGACAATGACCAAATGGAATAAGGTTTATATAACCAAGTTATAATGATTATTAACCATGAAAAATGAAGATAAGAAAGCAAAAAACCATGAAGAGGAAAGAGAAGAGTTTTGAGAAAAACTCAAGCAAGAAAGAGAAAACAATGATAAAGAAAAATAATCATATGTAAAATATAAATTATAATATAAACAAGATATTGTATAATAATTAAGATCACCATATATGATAAGGAAAATTTGAAATAGTTTTAAATGATATAATACATAGATAAATATAATATTAGAGCACACATCCAACCCAAATGAAAATGTGAAATCACCATGCATGTGCTCATAAATAATGATAAATCTATCCATACACATTATCCAAGACATTAGATAAATCTCTATGAAGCCGGAGATGAACTGATGCTAATGTCTCATCAATATTAAATGGAAACTAGGAAAAGAATTCTTTTCTAATCTCCTCCATACGAAAGGTATGAATGCTCAATGAATTGTGTAAAGGTTATACATTAGGTAAGGGATTGTCAAGAGAATGCATGGGAGTAGGCTCTACAAGATATGCAAGATTCACTTATGGAGAAGGATCCACGAGTGAGGGAAGGTCCATGGGTGAAGGAATCATGAGTGGTAGCACAAATGATAGTGAAGGGATCATAGGAGGTGATGGAACCACATGAGGTGTAGATATGGGAGAAGAAGGAGGAGACTAATTTTAGGTAAAACCTATGGGAGGAGTGGTATAAGGTCTAAGAATGGATAAAAGGTGATCTTTAAGATGTTGTTGAAGGATGTGATAATGATTAGTATGATGCATGCCACATAGATGCCATAGACAATATACCTCACCATACTTGGGTAGATATTTAAGAATTACCTTCAAGGGAAGTATGGCTTTATCTGATGATAGGGAATAAAGATTCAAGGTATTAATATACTATCAAAACTTATAATAATGGGTTGAAGAAAGATTATCTATCCCATAGAATCAACAAATATGCATGTGAGTGGTTTTAGTAGAAGCACTCATGCAAGGAGGTGTAATAGGAGTGGAAGAAACCAAAGAACACTCATTATCCCATTTGGTGGGTAGAGGATCCATCTTAGGCAAGGGAATAAAACCATCACTAAAGGAGGGTGATGATGAGGAAGGAATGGAACTATGATTAATATAAGGATCAATGGAATCATAAATAGGGGTAGGCTCAATAATAGTAGGAATGGAAACAAGCTTGACTATAATGAGCTTCACTGAGGGAGGAACAAGATCTATAGCAGGTATATGGAGATTCACACTAATCTTAGGGGTAAACTAGCTATGAGGGTCAAGCTACTTAGTAAAATGGTAAGATCTAGTCATAGCATGATCTATTAACATAGTCCTATGTGGTTCCTCAAAAACTAGAGGTGTTAGAACCATCTCTACCCTATAATAAAGGGGAAAATACAAAATTAAAGAACTATAAGTGAAGTAAAATGATGAGATGCATGAAAATACTCAAGTAAAGAAGAATGATAATGGACAATCTTAGCATCATGGGCTTGTACAAGATTGCTTAACAGTGGATCATCTAAGGAATAACCATCATCATAATCTAGGGTGTGAGGGTCAATGATGCAAGTAGGGATGGCCTTATCATTCAATGAAGTACAGTGAATAAAATGCTTAGTCTTAGTCAAGACTGTAGTAATGTCATCACAAGGAGGATTATGAGAGTGAGGTTACAAGGAATCAAGAAGCTGTGCGATAAGATTATTAAGAGATTAGAAGTCTTGATATTTATGTTAATCTCATCAGTTTCAACATCATCATAATTAAAGAGGTTAGGAAGAATGTTACCAATGAGTTTGGGATGCCCATTATAACATTAGGTTGAATTAATGAGAAAGCTGAGACATTGAGGCTCATAAAATGAAATGTTTGGCAAAGGCTCAAGAGTAATAATCTTGAAGATAGCATGATCTTAGAATTGTTTGAAATTCTAAGGGTTAGTATCACCATGAATCCTATAAATGGTTACATTATGAGGGAATTTAATGCATTGGTAGGTGGAATAAATAATAGATCTCAAGTGGTGAGTCCATGGGCTACCAAGCAAGATGTTATAAGAAGGGAAAAAGTTAAAGATCATGACTTTCACACAAACAATGACAAGTGGGATAGTAATAGGAAGCCACATGCAACCTAGAGGAGGCATTTTCCTTTTATCATATCCTTGAGAAGTTCTATGTGTAGACTTGAGATTACATTTTGAGTAACCAAGAGTTTTAATGAAATTGAGAGAAGAAACATGCCATAACCTTCATCACTCAATGCACACTTAAATTGGATATCACCTATTTAGATGATAATAAATAAGGAAGGATCATCTACATAAAGTAGGATCTCATCAAGAATCATCGAGGTTATAGGAGTTTTAAACAAATAAAAGTGTCTATAGTTTTATCAATATTGATAGACATCTCTTTACATTGTTATAATATATTATCTTTGGATTTAGATAAATATACCTCCCATCCTATTAGAGGAAGATGAGGAACACACATCTTGAATAGTAGCTACATAAGATGATTTATATGACATGGAGAAGTCCTCTAATCTCAAGGAATAGAATTTGGGATGGGATATTAGTGAGATCTGAAATGGGATCCCACTCATCATAACCCATAAGAAGTTTGTTAGATATAGGTGCAAAATGATTAAGAAGATCCTTGGAAGGAGATGAAGTGCATTGAAATTTATATTAATAATAATGAGAAGTCTTGGGACAAGGTTATAAATCATGTTGTGATGATGAAGTATCTAGTTCAAGTTGATTTGGAAAAATGCTATAATAAGTGTTAGTAGAAGCTTGGTTATCAAGAGTATTGAAAGATGATGGAAGAGTGGTATAAATAGAACATGAAGTGTTATCAAAGGTAAAATCATAAATCAAATCATCAAAGGTTATAATATCTTCTTACCTGAACTCATTTAAATGAGTTGGAGAAGAATCTTGGATAACATGATATTTTTGAGATGAAGGATTTTAGATAGGCTATGAGTCAATAAAATCCACCACCATTCACATGTTAGTCATGATAACCACATTTTCTTCAGAAGTGGGGTCAACAAAACTTTGTACATTATTGGCGGAAGGGGTAGGATTGTCTTGGTTTTCTTGAATCGATTAATGATTAGGGAGAGGGTCTTTGTAGATAGGAAAATAAGAATTTTCTTAATACAAGGCTTGAGTTTTATCATGTGATTTATAGTCCTTAAAATAAATTTCATAAGATTGTTGATGCTTATGAATGATGGAATCATGATAAAAATTAGGACCAAAAAGAAAATTCATAGCTAAATTATGAAGATGTCTATAGGTCTCATGAGAAGGACCCCAACTAGCATGAAACAAACAAAACTTGTTAAGATCATACCAATATTTCATAGGACAAGTAGGGTTAAGCTCTCATGGAAGAGGCCTAGGTATACACTTAAGAAATTTATTTGAGGATAGAGGTTTGTGAATGTTGATTTTATTTAATGAAGAGAAATGAAGATTAGTATATTTTCAAGAAGAGGGAGTTGGTTCCAAAGATTGGTTAGGAATGATAGCTTAAACATTATGAATGTTGTCATAAGAATATATAACACCATCATTGGTAATATTTTTTTTTAATTATATAATACTATATGAGGACCTATATAAGGTTTGGGTGGCTCAAATTTATGCATTAGGATATCCTAACATTTAACTTGGTTAATAACCTCCTCCAAGGTATGTGGAGAGAGAGAGTGTGGACTTGATATTGGAATTTAGGAAAGAGGGCATTGGTAAAGAGATGGAAAATATTGTCATCGGCAATGTTATGTTCACATTTATTTGATAAAGTCTTTCATATTTTAACAAAGGTTTGAGTGGTTTCATTTTAATTTTGTTTTCAATTTATAAAATGGGCCAAAGTGTTTTTAGGAAGATCACTAGTTTGGAATTCTTGAACTAAAGCATTCACTAAATCCTCTAAACTAGTAATAAAATGAGGTCTAAGTTGATTGTACCAATACATGACATCATCTATGAGGGTTTTGTCAAGGAGTTTGGTAGTATCAAAGGTTCTTAATTTAACCCAATCCTTATAAATATTTCTAAATGTCTTAAGATGAAGAGTATTATTAGTTGATCCATTATAAGAAATTGTAGGTGTTATACCTCCTATATCAATGTTGGCAATTTGAGTAGTAAAAGGATAATTTTATAGATGATTGATGGTTTTTTTGATTAAATAAGTTTGAGGAATGAGATTTAATTTATAATATCTAAGAGGAGGTGGGGTAACATTTTTATTATGTGTGTCCCAAGCCATTGGTTGTGGATGACATTGAAGGTGGAGAAGGTGGTTTTGCATTCTCATCTTTTTATTTGTGTTATGAGCTTGAAATGTATTCATTTGATTGAGAGTTTGAAACAATAGTTTATGTGTTTGATTATCATTATTATAATCATTAGGGATGGCATTAGTGTTAGTATTAATGGCTTGGGTACCAATATTGGTGTTAATAGGAGCTTGAGAAGAATTATGAGTGTGATACACTAGTGTCAAAATTTTCTTGTGTAGAAAAAGATGGACTAGTGAATGGTTGAGAGGAAGAAGAAATAGAATCATGATTACCCTGGGTATCAAAAAAAGCACTAGTAGATAGATTAAGGATAGTGGATCTTAAGAGAGGCCCATAGATGTAGAACCTGCCATGTTAGTTGAGATACTAGGCATGAAGGTGGAAAAAGTTAGAGAAAAAGCAGTGTATGAGAAGGGTTCATAATCAAATAAAGAGGCTAAGAATCAAATAAAGTGGTACCCAAAAATCCATTTGAGAATGTAAGAGTAGGTGAATGAGGCTCTTCAACTTGACCTCTAATCATAATATTGTAAATGGTAGAAGGATCCTTTCCTTGATGTTGAGGAAATTTAGAGATAAAGAAGAACATTTCAAGAGTATAGTCTAACTCAGGTTGGTCCTCTAAGAAAAGATGAGAACTATGTTTTAAATAGGTATTAGGAGGGGTCCCATTGTCCATTGTATGAGTGGAAATATTAATGTTACTAGCATCTAAGAGAGGAGCCCTACTTTATCTATGGGAGACCTTATAAGGCTTGGTAAAGTTCATCATGTTTGTTAACTACAACTTAGTATCACTATCAAGTATAAAGTTTATCATGATGGGAAAGGAAGAAATATGAGAAAGCAAAGATCCAAGAAGTGATTGAATAGTATAGGGTTGACTGGGTTGACGTAGCATAGAAATAGGTACTGCAAAAAAAATACAAGATTGACTAGGTCAATCCAATACAATGAACAAGAGATAGAAAAAGAGGTAAAAAGGGTTTCATGTAATACAAGGTTAATTGGGTCGATCCTATATAGTACACAAAGGATAGAAAAAGGTATAAGGTTGACCTAGTATAATAGATAGGAAAGAACAGAAAGTTTGTAACAAGTTGTGAACTGAAACAAGACAATTTTTGTATTAATCTAGGAATGTAATAATTGAAGGGAAATAAATAGTCAATTGGATCAATATTTACCAATCGAATTTAAACACACAATATAAAACCTTGCACTAACACTAGCTAATTCAAGTTTTTTCACACACAATTGAGCAAAGAGCAAGTAGTCAACTTGAAAAGTAAAGAGATAACTAATTGGTCAACCTAAGAAGTTTATTATATTATTTAAGAATATGATTTTAAATGTGGTGGGAAGTCATTCAGCTATAAATCAAAGAACTAGATAGCAATTTAAAGATGGTTTTAATTAGTTGGGGCTAAAAGGGACTTTAGTGGCAATGGTACAAGTTTGGTATTGGAGCCTACCCCATCACTTCACATGCCATAATGATAAGGGTGTCAAGTGCTTAGCCAGAATATATCATTTATCATGCTTTATACTTGACCAAAGTATCAAGTCAGCTTCCCCCTTGTTGATGAAATTTAAGTAGGTTGGCCTTGGGTAGACAAATGTTAAAATGCTTGTTTAGATTTTGTGATTTGGCCATCTACGCATAAAGTAAAAAATATTGAACTAAATGATTAATTGAAAACCACATAATTAAACTATGTTATCTATTCTTAGAATGCAAACAATAAGAAAAGAAAGGTGTAAACTAATTACTAACATATAGAGATTAATTCCAACTTGAAACAAGATATAGTGTTGATACTATATGCAAAAAATATAGAACATGGTTGACATGGTTTAACCTATACTACAGAAGAAAGTTATAAAATGAATAGGGTTGGCCAGGGTTGACCTAATTATTTAGACAACACACATAACATAGAATTGGGTTGACAAGGTCGATTCAAATGACTGTGTAGGGGTAGTTTTGAAGACTACAAACTATGAAATAAAAGATATAAAAGAAAGAGAAAGAGATAGAAAGGAACATTGGTGGATCAAAGATGTTGAGAATGAATATTGTTATTCACGAACCTTGAAATATTCTTATAAAACCTACTAACTAGGTCGATTGGGTTGATCAAACTATGCAAGAACTTGTTGTTGAGTGCTTGAAATGTATAAGGTTGATTGGATCAACCTAGTATGCTAAACATAATGTCTGAAAAAGTATAGGGTTGACTAGGTCAACCTATTAGTCTAGACTAGATGTCTAGAACTTTGAAAACCTATACTAGGTTGACTCGGTTGATCTAGGAGCTTGTACTTGAAAACTTGTGCACAAAAGTTAGATACTAGGTTGATAGAGTCAATCCAATATGTCAAAAATATGATAAAAATAATTCTAAAAAGAATGAAATAAAGTGAAATAAATCTTTCAAGGGTTAGTTTCACATTGTGTTCACCATAATGTAATATGAAGGTGAAGCCAAAGTGAAGCTAATGCTAAGAAGAAAAGAAGCAACAATGGAAACACAAAGACAATCCATCTAATGGTGGGATAAGATTCACATGGAGTTCACCAAAATGTATGCAATCATAAATTAATGATGTCTATAAATTGATCCTAGCTCGAAGAAGATAAAACATTACTACACTTCCAATTGGGAATAAATTTGTTAAGTAGGAGCATGACAAATATGGGGATCCACTGAACCTTATTGTAGACACCGAAATCGTGTCTACCCCCTAGGTTGTCCTCCCCCCTTGGCCCCCTTGGTCTATTTCCTAACACTTGTCCTAAGCCCCCTCAATTTTAAATCAAAATAAATTAAATATTTTAAATTGATGTCCCCCTTTCCACCTCACCTATGCCACCTTGGATCCCCTCCTTGGATGCCCCCACCTCTCTCCTAGCCTTTATTACCCAAATCCTCTCTTAATCCTTCCTCCCATGTCCATTTATGCCCTCCTCAACCATTTTCCCACGACCGTTTTGACCCTGGCAGCGTGCAAGAATGGACAGAGGCTAATTTTAGCCTCTATCCCCATTCTTCTACCACCGATGTTGGTCATTATGCAGCTAATGTCGGTGGTTCTGCTGGCGTCGGTTGCCTTCAAAACCATTTTCTTCAACTATTCTCCCCCCCACAAATGTGAACTCTTTTTAGCACTTTGGCATTCTATTTCTCTCTCTCTCCCTCTCACACAGTAAGCATCAACAGTTACAGGCACTCTGCAGGATAGCTCTAGGTTCTTGGCATCTGCAGGTCCGTTAACAGCTTCAACGACAAGTTTTCTCCATTCTTCCTTCACCAAGCAGGAGGTAAGCACTTTCTTGTTATTATTTCTTTTCTTATTTGAATTCATCTGCTAATCCAACCCACTGCCCACAGCCTTCCCTATCCTTCCCTGAGAGGCTGAAAGGCCTTCTCAAATCCCTATCTCTGTCTTCCCCTTTTTGCCTCTGTCACCCATTCAATCCATTTCCAGACAACACCCTTAGTTTAATCAGTCCCTCAGCTCCCCAAATAGTCCTTCTAATCCCCAAACAGTCCTTCTGACCCCCAAACAATCTCCCTAACCCTCAGACAAAGCCTTAGACCACTCTTTAGACTAAAAACTAGACTTGAAACTCATCCCTGGCCATTACCTTGACCGACCTCGACCATTGCCCATACCAACGTCGGCAGCCTAATTGATGTCATTGACCTTCCTTGACTGACGTCGGTAGAACCCCCAATGTCGGTGACTGTGCAAAGTAGATTACTACATACTAGGTACGCATTTGCTTTTTATTTCCTTCATTTAGTCTTTCATCATTCCTATTTCTGTCAAATATTCTATTTTTAATAGTAGACTGTCATCCTCTGAGAAGCCTTTGAGCTTCTAGGACCAAGCCTTCGCTTGGAAGTCCACTTTCTTGTCATCTAACATTTTTCATGTTTTAGTCTCTTTCAGGTGTCATCCTCCACAACCAAAGAGGAGTTCCTGCTATCATCTAAATCTGGTGTACAAGTCCACAATTTGGGTACGTACAAACCCTCGTCCTTTCTTTTTAGTTTCTCATTTTCCATTTCTTGAATGTGAAAAGAGAAATCTCGTATAGAAACATTCTGGCACGCCCGGTGGGACCCTAGGGTCTTCCTTGGGTTTCTTTCTTTCTTTTCATATAGGGTGCATTAGGTTTCTCCTTTTCACCTCTTTCTTCTCTCTCTTCCAAAAGACATCATAAGCAGGATTAAAAAGAACTCTTCTTTATTTTCGTGCATCATAGACTAGTCAAAAGTCATACTCTTCAACCCTTTCTCCATTTGTCTTCATACGAACTAACATTTTGACTTGGGCTTAAAACACATTGCATTTCATTTCTACTTGCTTGCATTTCTTATTCCACACCTAGTAATTAACAACCGCATCATGAATTAATCGTAGATCACTTTATGTTACACATGCAAATCACTTGCACAAATCAAACATCAAAACTCACCTGAGACAAGGCCCGACTGGGATTTCATCACCCAACAGATACCTTACCCGTCTTGGCAATCCCACTTGGATTTCTTCACTAAGGGGAAAGCCCACTCTATTCTCTAGCAGAAGATAATCTCTAGGGAAAGTATATTTTGGCTAAGTGAGACCAGCTTATCACTAGACTCATGAAGTGAGGGGAGATTACTCCTTAGCACCAGGCCAAGTACAGAACCTAACCCAGACTCTTGAGCACCTAAACAAACCTGAAACCATCCATAGACTACCTCTTCTAGGACCCGTTCTGCAAGCCAACCTCCCAAACACATTCTAAGGCATAAGCCAACACGATCCTAATAATTTATTCCTAGGGATTTAACACTTAGGATCTACTTGTGTTCTTCATCTTTTCTGTTCTTATCTACTTGTTTGAGCTAGTGAGGATGTTCTTCTTCCTTTTTTCCAAAAACTCTCAAATCTTTTGGGTTTCTAGAAAACACAGTCACCGACATCGGTTTTACCACCGATGTTGGTAACCTTTTCTCGCCAGCATCAGTTATCTGACCGACGTCGGCCATCTGTTCTCACTAACATTGGTTTTTCAACTGATGTCAGTCACTGTCACAGTCCTTTTTTTCAAAATAGCAGCCTTGAAACCTAGCCCTTTTTCTACCAAAACCCCATTCTAAGTTTCTAAAGCTAAAAACACACTGTTTCTAAAACTTGACCCTTCTTGCCTTGAATGGTTTTGACACGCAGTCAAACCAAGGCTCTTCTTGACCAAGTGAGGCATCAATCGCTTCTGCCTTCCCCATCCATAACTAGTCCTATAATGGAGTTCCACTCAGACACCAAAAGAACTCCTACTCGACTGACCCCAACTCAGTCTCCCATTGTCCCTGAAGGGGACCAAGACTTTGAAAGATTCTTGGACCTCAATGACAAAGCCCTTCAACATTATCTCATGTGAAGCCAAATGTGAGACTCCTTAGGCAACCCAATCTATGGGATGCTGACTTCCTTAGTCGAGACAATGATCACATCAACAGCGTCCACAATTCAACCTATAGACAATCAAGCCAACACCTTGACTAATAACCCGATTGTGTCCTACCTTCAAAATTTAGCCTCTCCTTCTAGACCTACCTCCATGACGGTTCCGTTACCCCCTCAACCTCAAACTACTCAACCAAATCCTACACCCTTCCAAAACCTAGTGGTCTCTATCCCCCCTACTCTTGCCCCTATCAACACAAGAGTAACTGCCTACCCTTCAACAAGTATGGCCACCCATCAACCACCTTCAATGGCCCCTATCCAATTTGTGCCTACCAACCCCATAACACAAGTGCCCTTGGCTTCAACATCCACCCTGATGACTAGCTACCCATATGTTGCATCTACACAAGCGCAACCAACCATGTCATATGCCCCTCTCAATACCTTCCAAGCACCTTACAACCTAGGGGCCACTCTACCTGCCAATCCGTCAGCTGACATAATCAAAATGCTGATGGACAAAATGTCCAGTCTCGAGACCTCTATTTCTAGTTCACGCAATGCCCTCTCATATGAGTAAATTTACAACAAACCCATCCATCCTTCCATCCTGATCAAGTCGTATCCTAGTCAGTGGGAGCTTCCTAAATTTTCTCACTTCCAGAGCAAGGAAGACCTACAACAACACTTACGAGCATTCAGACATGCCTGCTATTTCATTGCCCATGATGATGCATTACTTCTATGCATGTTCCCCATGTCACTCTCTAGTGCTGCTCTTGACTGGTACAGCTCTCTTGCCAGCCATTCGCTCTTCACATTCACCCAATTAGCCCAAATCTTCCTCGACCACTTCTCTATCAAGATCACCAAAAAGGTCTCAATCATAGACCTCTATTCTATCCAATAGTTTGAGGATGAATCCATAGCCGATTTCATTGCTCGTTGGAGAGGCCTCATCAATCAGCTTTCATTTTCCTTACCCCAACCCAAACTTATCAAACTTTTCTCCCAAGCCTGTACCAAGCATATTTCTTCCACCTTACAAGTTTATACCTTTTGCACCTTTGACAAAGCCTTCACGATGGCCCACAAGCTTGAATTACGTGCCATCGAGGAGAACAAAGTCAAGTTGCAGAGTAAGAACCCCAACTCCAAGACTAGTGACTCCTCTTCTTCTAAACTTTCTTCATCTAATCCTAAGTCTAAGGCATCAGCAAATGCTATAGTCATTAGACCTTAATCCTCTTCGCTTTCAACCAACCAGCCTGAGCCATCCACATCCCAAAGCATCACTCACCAATTCCAACAGAGATATGTACAAAGATAGTATACTCCACTCTGAGGGTCATACACGTCTGTGCTGGAAAAACTTATCAAATAGGGGGTTCTCAATCTCCCCCAAATCTAACCACCTCCACAATTTGATCACTCACGTGCCATCCCTGCGTGGTATAGGGAAATGACTTCTACAACTACCACCGTGTTAAAGGCCATGACACGAGAAATTACAAGACCCTTAAAAACATCATCCAAGACATGCTTGAAAAGGGTGACCTCATCCTCGACAATCCCAATGCGCCACCCCATCAAGGCATCAACATCTTCAAGCAACCATTTCCCAATCATCCTCCTACCCAAAATAATGTCTAGACCATGACTGATGACACTCATGAACATAACATATGAACAGTCAATACGTTCTCACCCTTCATCCCTGACCAACCTCTCTCACAAACTCAAGAGGTTAGTCCACCCATTAGTATATCACATGTGGGCAAACCTTCTTCTCTAGTTAGTTCTCCATCAACCTATCTCATATTAGAGGATGCCTTGACCATACCGGCACCACTGGTCTCACCATCCTCCTTGCTACCTATGGAGGACCCAACCCTTCCTACTCCTCAATCACAAGTGGAGGGCGCAATCATCCCTGCCCTTTACCCTCTTGAGGAGCCTCATTCTCCAGTTTCTTCTCCACCCAGGGAAGAACATGTCTCTCCTCTATCTCCAACCAAAGACAAACCTATCACAAATTCATCATGCCTTAGGTCTAAGACTGCTACATCATCTTCGGCCCCATAACCATCAACATCTTCTCAAGGACCCAAATCTCATCCAATGTCTTCTCAGCCATTTTCCCGATTAGTGGAGAAACTCAGACTTCTCCCTTCAAGGAAAGTGGAGCATCAAGTATTGTGGGAGTGTCTCAAAGCTCTTCAGCATGCTCGTGCCATCTAGTATCATGCTGCCAATCCTCCCATGGCAGAATCTCCCAAGACTCTAAACAAAAACTAGACTTCCACTTCTAGACCTTCTAAACCTCAACCAATCGCATCAGGACCCAAACCCACATCTACCCCACCAAAACCAATCAAGTCACTCACTGTTTGCCTTGTCCCTAACCTCACTCATCTACAAGTGAAGGTGGACTTAGACCAAGCCTCTACCAACAGTAGTCTTCAAACCAAATCAAAGAAGACTGCTAAACCACAGAGGCGAACTCCTCCTCCCCCATCACCATTGCCCTCCATTTTGGGCCCTCATCCTTCGACCCTAATCAAAGTCCTCCCCACTCTACTTCTAATCAAAACAAGTTGCCTCCTCTGCTTCCTTTGCCTACCACCAACCTATCCTATCCCAAAATTTTGGCACCTCTCACAAAGAAAGTGTCATCTTCCCCAGTCGCCACACCATCAACCCAAAAGGTGGTATGGCAGCCTCCTTCAATGCTGCCCAAGCAAAAGTCACTAGCATCACACACATCAACAAGCACGGACCCTTTAGTGGGCTCATACATTGATATTGCACCAACTTTTATAGACCTCTAGCATAACCCTTCCATCCATCAGGCCCTTCCAACCTCTCAGGTCTAATCCCTCCTGGTTCGATGATACGAATATTTGCCTATACCATCGTATGCTAGGAAATGATACCGAGACTTGTTGTGCTCTCAAGGCCATCATTTGCCGCTACATGGAGAAAGACACTCTTCTCCTTGAGGACATTGTTGACCAACCCCTGACACCTTCTCATATCCTTCCAACCTCTTCAACCACATCAACATCTCATCAGCAGGCCATGACCCCTTCATCTCCTTCACCCCCTATTTTTGAAATCAATGCTATCCACATAACCACTAGGTCACAAAAGGACAAGGTGAAAGAAAAAGCTACCATTCCTTGGACCTACCCTTTCATCAAGCCACATCTACCACCTAAGCCTAAAATTTCTATCCTTGGCACATCTCAACCCTCTTCTTCTTCCTCTTCAGGGGCAATTCATGACTCCATGTTAAAATAGCTTCACCAGACACCCGTGAAGATGTCCCTTTATGACCTCATCCAAACCTCACCCCAGCATCGTCAGGCCCCCATTCAAGCCTTGTAAGCAGCGGAGGTCCAACCTGAGGACCCCCAACCACTCGCTACCCTGGTCCACTCTTTGTCCCCTGTCGCCTCCATCACTTTCAGTGATTCTGAGATTCCTACATCTAACATAGAAGATCAAGATGCTGCTCTCTTCATCACTGCCTATGTTGATCAAACCTGCATCAAGCATGTTATGATTGACGGAGGTGCCAGCATCAACATTATCTCCACCCATGCCTTTGATCAATTGGCTCTTCCTAAGAATTGCATATCCAAAACCGATGCAATCTTGCAATCCTTAAATGACACCACTGCCACAACCATTGGCACAATCATCCTTCACATTCATGTTGGCCCACGCATAGTCCCAGAGCTCTTCTATATCATCAAAGGAGAGTTTCAATATAACATGTTGCTGGGCTGACCCTGGATCCACGCCATGGCTTGTGTTCCCTCTACCCTGCACCGTTGTGTGAAATTTGAGCACGACGGGCAATTCCACACCATTCCCACTGACCCATCACATTTCAAAACTTATAACACAACATATCGTCCAAATGACGTTCTCATTCCTATCAAGCCATCAACCTCGGTGCCACCTCCATCCGTAGAATCTTTGACTAGTTTGAAAATGGTGGTCACCCTTACCCCTCCTCTTCAAGCGACAACCAAAGACCCCATGGAAGACATCTTCCAATGAATTTCACTTGGGGAATATCACTTGCTCACCTTAGACATGTTCCAAACTCTGCAAGAGTATGGACACCTTCGCCACAGCCCCAGTTACGACCCTCAGATCAGGATGGTCATGCCTTATGGTCTTCATCACCTCTAAACCAACCTCGTCTATGGGGGGCTCAATCAAGCTCCTAATGATGGCAACCCTCTCTCTTCACCCTAACCATTCACATCAGACTTCTCATTTCTTGGCAACCCCGCCTTTACACACACTTAACTTTACAGGTGTGCATGGAAGGGTTTTACTTTCAGATGCTATGAGCAAGGTTCCCATTAGCCTATTGAGCCTCTCAACGATGATGATGCCAAGAAATGGTATGGCCTGGGATACCAAGACCCCACTCAGGCTCCTGCAGACCTTTGCCCCATTGACCAATCTCCTCTTAGCTCGCCTATTTCTCCCCCTTCACCTATGGATTCAGTGGTTTCCATCCCTCCTAGTCTTTTTTTTCATAAACACCATCCGCCCAGAACCCCTGACCTATCAGCTAAATGGGGTGTCCAGGTCTCTCCCTCTCATTTTTCCCAGCATGATAGAGGATGAGTCAGTGACCATTCACACTATCCACTGCATAGACGATAATGCCATTCTATCTTACATGGGCACCGATGACTCTTTCATCCAGCACTCCCTCCCTTTTGAGACCCAAGTTATGTTAAATGAATCAACCATTGACATCAACCTCCCTTCTTCTGATGTTCCTCACGTCTTGAAGATTGGCCAATCTTTAGACGCTCAGGAGCAGCTTGACTACACCCAGTTTCTCTCAGACCATAGCCAAGCCTTTGCCTGGACCTACAGTGACATGCCTAGCATTGACCCCACCATTGTTACCCATAACATCATCACCAAACTAGAGGCTAAGCCTGTTAGGCAAAAGCTTCAAAAGATGCACCCTCGCGTTGCGCTCCTTGTCAAAGAGGAGCTTTAGCACCTTCTTTCTGTCTCTTTCATCCAACCCATTGATTATCTGTAGTGGGTCTCTAACATCATCCCTATCACCAAGGTGACTAGGGGGATCTAGATCTGCATGAACTATCACGACCTCAACCTATCTTGTTCCAAAGATGACTTTCCTCTTCCCAACATTGACCAACTTATTGATCTCATGATCAATCATGAGATGCTATCTCTCATGGATGGGATTTCAAGATACAACCAGATCCTGATTGCACCAAAAGATTAGCACAAGACTACCTTCATCACCCCATGGGGGACTTTCTACTATCAGGTCATGCCTTTTGGCTTGAAGAATGTAGGCGCCACTTATCAGCGTGCCATGACTTACATTTTCCACGATCTCCTCCACAAAATCATGGAGGACTATGTGGATGACCTACTTAGCAAGTCCAAGCTTCGCCATGACCATTTGACCATCCTGAAGATCATCTTCTCTCACCTTCTTCACTACAATGTCTACCTTAACCCCAAGAAATGCGTCTTTGGGGTCCTCTCAGGCAAGCTCCTCGGCTTCATCATTTCTTTTCGTGGCATCGAGATAGATCCCACCAAGATCCGTGCTATCCTCGAGATGCCACCCCTGACCAATCTCAAGCAGCTTCATAGTCTACAAGGGAAGCTCCAATCCATTTGCCATTTCATCTCACAGCTTTCTAACCACTTCCAACCTTTTCATCATCTCCTTAAGAAGGACGTCTCCTTTAAATGGGATAAGGACTGCCAAGAGGCTTTTGAAGCCCTCAAATGCTATCTGGTCTCTCCACCAGTCCTCATTCCACCTAAAGATGACCAACCCTTCTACCTTTACATCTTAGCAACCAACCATTTGTTAGGTGCCATGATCGCACACCGAGATGATCATCACCGTGAGCAAGCGGTTTACTATATCAGTTAAACACTGGTCGACTATGAAACTCGGTATACTCATATCAAGAAACTATGTTTGGCATTAGTCTTTGCCACTACTAAGCTCTGCCATTATCTTCTTAAACATAAGACCTTTGTCATCACTCAAACTAACCCTCTTAAATACATGCATTCCAAGCCATATCAAAATCAACGTATGGCTCGTTGGCTCATGCTTCTTGCTGAGTTTGACTTGGAATTCATCCAGCAGAAATCCTTCAAGGGGCAAACCATCACTAACCAACTAGCAGATGCCCCTCTTCCCGACAATCAACCTTCTCAGTGTGAGTTTCCCGATGAATCTATCACTGCACTTTCCACTGATGACACAATCTATCAAATGACCATGTTCTTCGATGGCTCCAAATGTCAACTCGGTGGGGGTGCGGGAGTCATTCTCATCCCACTCGAAGGTGAGCCCATACCTCTATCTTTCAAGCTCAACTTTGATTGTACCAATAATATGGCTGAATACGAAGCCTTAATTTTGGGACTTCAAACTGCCCTTTCCCTCAGCATCAAGTCCATCAACATCTTTAACAACTCGCAGCTCATCTTCAATCAGGTCAATGGTTCATACCTCTATAAAAATGAAATTTTGCAAAGGTACAAAAACCGTGTTGACACTCTTTTGGCCTCTTTTGACCATTACCTCTTGCAGACTCTTCCACGCTCCATGAATAAGTTTGCTAACACCATGGCTTCTCTTGCCTCACATATCCCATCTTCATCATCTTCA
The DNA here is from genome assembly GCA_037957365.1 of Torreya grandis. NCBI lineage: Eukaryota > Viridiplantae > Streptophyta > Pinopsida > Cupressales > Taxaceae > Torreya > Torreya grandis. The sequence continues at coordinate 1,584,698 of JARHVA010000419.1, forward strand.
TCTAGAATTTTTGTCACAGTGCATCGTGTGTCGTTGCCTTCATACATTTCTCCTAACATCAACCATGTCAACACCATAGACTCTAGTCCATGAGATGATTGGTATAACCAACTTGTGGACTACTTATCTCATTCTATCATTCCTCCCCATCTCTCTAGCAATACACGGTGGGCTTTCATCAAACACACTGCTCGCTACACCATGCTAGGGGGTCTTCTCTATAAGCAAGGCTTTGACAACCTCTTTCTTCACTGTCTAACCTCTACTGAAGCATCTCATGCCATTAAACAATTCCACGATGGGATATGTGGTAAACACTTCAGTAGAAACTCAGTTTCTAAGCGCATCCTTCACCTGGGTTATTATTGGCCCACTCTTCATCAAGACTATAGCAACTATGTCCGACATTGCGTCAAGTGTCAACAGCACTCTAATTTGCTTCATCTCCCTAGCCACACCTTACAAGTTGCTCAATATTTCTAGAATTTTTCTCAGTGGGGCTTAGATCTCATCAGTGAGATTAACCCTCACTCATCTCTTCGTCATCAGTCCATCATCACCGCCACTGAGAATTTCACTAAATGGGTGGAAGTTATTCCTCTTGTCTCTACAAAAGTTGAAAAAATTATCAACTTCATCAGCACCCACATCATCTATCATTTCGGTGTTCCTCACAAAATCATCACTAACAACGGTAAGTCCTTCAAAAACAAGACCATCCAGAAACTCTGTGACTCATTTGGCATCAAGCTCAGTTTCTCTTCACCTTACTACCCACAAGTAAATGGGCAGGCTGAGGCTTCCAACAAAATTTTGACTAAAATTCTCATGAAGGTGGTCAACGACACTGGGAGGGATTGGCACATTCATGTTCCCTTCGCTTTGTGGGCCTATCGCACTAGAATCCGAACCTCTACGGGAGCTACCCCTTTCTCTCTAGTGTAAGAAATAGAGGCTGTCCTACCTCTCAAAGTACAGATCCCATGTCTCTACATCTCTCTACATGACATTCTCTCTAATGATGAATTTCGTCAAGATCACTTAGCTCAACTTGAGTTACTTAACGAACGTCATCTTGTTGCCCTCAAACATCTCCACATCTATCAAAATCGCATCAAGCGAGCCTATGACAAAAATCTGTGAGAACAAGATTTCAACATCAGAGACCTCATCCTCAAAGAAAACCAACATGTGACCAATATGGAGTAAAGTAAATGAGGAAAATTCACCCTTAATTAGCTCAGACCTTTCATCATCACGCACAAGTATGGGTCAGGGACTTATCATCTGTCCTTTCTCAATGGATTGCCAGAACTTAAGCCTCTTAATGCCTTGCATTTGTGACCATTCTACTGTTAGTCGAGTACTCATCCACTTAACGTTTAACTTGAGCTCATCCCTTGAGCAACCCCCATCCTCTTACTCCTCATTCCTTTTAACCCTATTCCCCTTTTCAAATCCTCTATAACCCTTTTATGATGGATGGATGCTTTGTCCTAATAAAAGGGAGCCCTTAAACTTCTATAGTCTTGTCCATGACTCCAAATTCTACAAAAAAAATAAATCAAGATGTCAAAATATCCAAGGTCACCAAATCAAATCAAAAAGTATACTGCTCCCTCGAAGGATAGTTGTACTATCATTGCTATAGCTAATAGACTACTCCCTCAAAGGACAGCTATTTAAATATATATAAAGTAAAAATATAGACCACTCCCTCAAAGGATGGATATGACTAAATCTTGCTACAAACAACAATCTTTTAGAATCTTCCCGCATTGATCAGCTTCACAAATGACCACAAAGCAAAATGACATCTCTATGTATACTTCCCGCATTGATCAGTCTGCACCTCAAAAAAAAAAAAAAAAATGGCACGGGTCATGGACTTGGCTTATACTTGTCTCAGGGTCTCCTATAAAAAAGGGCAAGGTTATCTCTACTCTAAAATGGGTTACCCTATCCTCACCTATCATAACTCCTGCTCAAGGGACTTCAAGCTCACTCTAATGTCAAAGTGATTCAATTACCACTCTAACACAACCCATGGTTAACGACGTAATGCATGAATGGGGCTCTTGGTTCTAACAACTATATCTATGCTATCTTTCTAGTCTGTGTCAATGAAAGAGAAACGTGCCTTTCACTCCTTTACACTTTGGTCACATTCAAACTTTATCATTTGTCAAACCAGCTCAACTCAACACTTTTTCAGACCTCTCACATAGCCTATTCACACTAGTTTCTATGGACACCAATACACATGGAGACTGTGGACTACACAATTTATGTCCAGCATAAACCATTACTTGCTGGCGCATAAATAGACTCAATTAATTTTTAGCATACATCCATCACGAATATGGAAAATTGCTAGGGATGAAAGACCCCTCAACCCATGTTACAGAATACACCATCACACCATTTGGAAAAGGCTGTAACATCATCTTATCCTCATCATTTTGACACATGACCAAACCAATCTATCAACCTCTTTGACTCTCTGTCTGAACTACATTAGCCTAAGACCCTTAGGACAGGGGCTATGTAGGCAGCACTCAGTTGACATGGGGTCTTTTAGGGTTAGCTCAGCCATTCCTTCATCACATTTCTTCTATCACATTCTTTTGTCACCTGCCAATCACATCACAAATAATCACATATTTTCATAATCATTAACAAAATCAAAGCATCATCATCATAATCATTAACCATAACATTATCATCATCACATTAGTCAGCATAATCATAAACATAATATCAAAACATGCATCAAATCAAAATAATATAGCACATCCATAACACATCAATAAAACCAAAATCACCTCAGATATATATATATATATATATATATATATCAATGTTTTACAATGGCATACTCTGTGCCTCTGTCTCTCTCTCAAAAAATCAAGTACATCTTGCATCATTGGCTCATAGGCCGGTATATACATAACATCAAAATCTGCCCTCAAGGCTATGGCTGTGGTGGTGGTGTCGGTGGCCAAGAAGATGATGTATCCTCTCCCCCCTCTGATCTGTGCCGTCTGCGTGAATCTATTGCAGTCGCCTGTGACATAGACCGCTGCCAGCTCAGCTCTGCCCTTATATCTAAGTATCATTGTATCTGAGGAAACCCCCTAATGGCTCCCTCATAATATGCAATCTCATCCAACACATTATTGTATCTAACTATAGATACAATCTGCGATGGACCCATCTGACCTGCTGCCATGCCCTGCACTGAACCCTACAGTTGTGAAAACCCTGGCTACACTGACGCTGACTATGCTGGTTGCTAAATTCGCTGTTGGGGTGGATGCTGAATTAGACCCTATCCTGCCAATGCTTGTGCCTGGTCTATGGCCAATTGACCCTGCAAAATAGTGACATATCCTGTCAAAGCAGCCACTCAACTTGTCAACCCTGCCATCTCCCCCTGTAATCCTATGACCTGGCTCTCTAAAATGGTCACTCGTCCTCATGTTACATCCCTCTCTTGGATGGCAGTGTCCCTCTCCTATTTGGCGGCATCCCTCTCATGTCTCATTGCATCTCTCTCTTTGATCACTGCCTGCAGATCTAGTTGTGGTCCTGCCTATATCCCTACATACTGCCCTGCCCACCATGCTGAGTAGTCCTCTGTGCATCTTGGATCTGTTATCCCAGAGCCTGCTGGTAGCTCTTCAAAATCAAGCCCCTCTATCTCCTCTGACAATGGGAGTAGCACCTCAATGTCATCTTGTCTATACAGTGGGAAGGCGGGTAGCACATCCTGAAGCAGCCCATACTAGTGCCGCACTCTCTCCATTGGCACCCTCTCGAGCTCACCGGCTCACCTGCCCCTGACCCATCTCAGGCTTTGTACCCCAACCAACTACTCCCCCTAGTCTCTGAATGATAGATACACCAAGTACGATCTCTAGATGATATCTGCTGGGATTAGGGCCTCCAATATCCCTTTATAGTGGTCAATATCTCTGACCACTCCATCCACCCACGTCTACGCCATCACCTCACACCATCACCTGAATCCAACTCTAAAACTAGCCTGAATCACCACTAGGAGGCTGAGAGGTCATGTGACCATGATATGCTCATACGCCCAACAGTGTAAGAGGTGGCCCACACACAGACTATACCGCCACCGCTGACTAATGCCGCATAGCTCTCTGTATACCTGGGCCAAAAAGATAGGCACCTAGGTAAACACTTTCTGCTGCTCTATCATCGCTGTCAAAACCTTGGTCATGGCGACTGGAAACCTGCCTCCCTCTGCATTTGGAAACGCATATACTATGATGCCGATCATCATAAGGACCGCCAGCTGATGCACATCCTCATCTACAGCATACAGTGGCTCGTAAGCAAAATTGGCTGAGTGGTAACTCACCTCAGCTGCAGGCTCACCAAACAATGTCACCATGTGTATATCATGCACCTCTCTCAAGCACACATATAAGTCTACTCCTTGTACCAACAACCACAAAATCTAGTATACATCCTCGACCATCACCGTCATCTCTCCTGTGGGCAGGTGGAAAGTGTTGGTGGAATGGTCCCACCACTCGATCAGTGCCACCATCAAGCTCACATCTCTCGCCACTCTACAGTAGCACCGTAACCTACCTAGTCCCACTACGCTCATCTACACCCACTCCTCTCCAGTGATGTCCTGATGCATTTGCATCAGCAATGTTGGCAACCGATCTCACAACATCAGTGTCTACCTCACTTGCATCTAACAATTAAACTCATGTCAATGCGACCACCAATCCCCATGACTCTTCTTCTCTATCCTGACCATTTTCCCTTCTGTTTATCTACTTGACCATCTACTAGACCATTTTTGGCTATCCTGACACTCGATAAGCCCTTGGCGTAGCTTTGACCCTTTCGACTTGGCAATTTTAACCTCTCTCTGACTAGGCATCCATTGACATCGGTTCGCTTGCCAACATCGGCACTTACCTAACCGACATCAGTCATATAGTGACTGACGATGACAGGAAAGTGACTGACATCAATCGCTGGTCGGCCAACGTCGGTGATTGGTTTGGCCTAGAGCCGAATGGGGTGAGCCCTAAAAATTAGGGCCTCCCCATTTAGCACCCTTTCACCCCCAAATTTATCCTAATTACTCCTAACCTATCCTAGACCCCCCACCCAGCTTCTTAACTACCCTCCCCCCTCAATTTCTACCTAAAACAAATAAAATTTTAAAAACCAAATCAAAACTAAAATCAACCAATTGAGCTCATTAGGGCCTCCTACCATGTCCTGACATCGTCAGCATGGTGGCACGATGAGTGCCACTGGTGGTGGACCTCCCGTGGGTCCTTTACTCCCCTCTACCTTCTCCATTGTGTCTATCTACCCTCACACTTCACCTAGCCCACAAACACCTCTGTAGCCTCTAATCAATCTCCAACTCGCTCCCTCTCTCCACTAATGCCTATTTACCACCTCACCCGGCTCACTCAGTCAACTCTGGGTCACTTTCACTCAATCAACTCCAGAGCTTTTTTTCTCTCAGTCAACAAGTAGCAAATGACTTTTGGTGGGCCGCCAATCTCATTTTGTCAGATTTGGTAGGACATCGATGTCAGCATCTGCTGGCCCTAGGCCACTGAGGTCAGATGAATTCTATCGACATCGGTCCCTTTTGGCCACCGATGTCAGTTTTATCACTGGCATCAGTGGCCTTCAAACCTCCTCATTATCTAAAATCATGCCCCCAATCAGTTAGCTCTCTAGTAGAAGTCATCTTAGCCTCCTGGGGCACATTTGAGATCACTTTTGCCTCTGCCCACCTCGACCACCTGACCTTAGAGATCACACCTATCTCCTCAGACTCCGACCACTTCCAAGACAAATGTTGCCTTGGTTGTTTTTGCATGTATGCTACCTCACGAATGGTTAGCAAAATTGTGCGCAGACTATTTATGACCTTCACAAGTATAGGATCGCAAGCTGGTTGATCCCCACTACTTGTGACATTTTCATGTTTCTAGGAGCACTTCCTGAGCCCAATATACTTGGAACACAATCACCATTAGAGCTTCAACTTAAATTGAATAACCCGATCAGTGACGACCAAATGCTTGGGCCCGATTATTTCAATTTTGGCACTCCTCGACCTTGACCTATGACAATTTGACCTGCCCATCCCGTGAAGTGGTATACACACAATCATGACTATTGCAGCATTCACACTCACCCTCTCTATCTATCTCTCTGCCAAATCAACACTCGATCTCAGGTTCCCTTCCCTTGACTCCCACTTTGAGGGGGGAACGCCTCATCCCATACCTGGGGCAACCAACTCCTATTTTTGTCTTGTAGTTCGTCAAGAACAACCAACAAGACAAAAAGGGGCAAATGTAGACACCGAAATCGTGTCTACCCCCTAGGTTGTCCTCCCCCCTTGGCCCCCTTGGTCTATTTCCTAACACTTTTCCTAAGCCCCCTCAATTTTAAATCAAAATAAATCAAATATTTTAAATTGATGGGCCCCTTTCCACCTCACCCATGCCACCTTGGATCCCCTCCTTAGATGCCCCCACCTCTCTCCTAGCCTTCATTACCCAAATCCTCTCTTAATCCTTCCTCCCGCATCCATTTATGCCCTCCTTGACCATTTTCCCATGACCGTTTTGACCCCGACAGTGTGCAAGAATGGATAGAGGCTAATTTTAGCCTTTGTCCCCATTCTTCTACCGCTGACGTCGGTCATTATGCAGCTGACATCAGCAGTTCTGCTAGCATCAGTTGCCTTCAAAACCATTTTCTACAATTATTCTCCCTCCCATGAACGTGAACTCTTTTTGGCACTTTGGCATTCTGTTTCTCTCTATCTCCCTCTCTCACAGCAAGCATCAATAGCTATAGGCACTCTGAAGGATAGATCTAGGTTCTTGGCATCTGCAGGTCTGTTAACAGCTTTAACAATAGGTTTTCTCCATTCTTCCTTCAGCAAGCAGGAGGTAAGTACTTTCTTGTTTTTATTTCATTTCTTATTTTAATTCATCTGCTAATCTAGCCCACTGCCCACAACCTTCCTTATCCTTCCCTGAGAGGCTGAAAGGCCTTCTCAAATCCCTGTCTCTGTCTTCCCCTTTTTACCTCTGTCACCCATTCAGTCCATTTCCAGACAACACGCTTAGTTTAATCAGTCCCTTAGCTCCCCAAACAGTCCTTCTGATCCCCAAATAGTCCTTTTGACCTCCAAATAGTCTCCCTAACCCTCAGACAAAGCCTCAGACCACTCTACATACTGAAAACCAGACTTGAAACTCATCCTTGGCCATTACCTCGACTAACTTCGACCATTGCCCATACTGACATCAGCAACCTAACCGACGTCATCGACCTTCCTTGACCGATGCCGACAGAACCCCTGACATTGACGACTGTGCAAAGCAGATTGCTACATACCAGGTATGCATTTGCTTTTTATTTCCTTCATTTAGTCTTTCATCATTTCTATTTCTATCAAATATTCTATTTTTAATAGTAGATTGTCATCCTCTAAGAAGCCTTTGCACTTCTAGGACCAAGCCTTCGCTTGGCAGTCCACTTTCTTATCATCTAACATTTTTCATGTTTTAGTCTCTTTCTCTTTCAGGTGTCATCCTCCATAACCAAAGAGGAGTTCCTGCTATTGTCTAAATCTGGTGAGTAAGTCCATAATCTGGGTACGTACAAACCCTCGTCCTTTCTTCTTAGTTTCTCATTTTCCCTTTCTTGAATGTGAAAAGCAAAATCTCATATAGAAACATTCTGGCATGCCCGGTGGGACCCTAAGGTCTTCCTTGGGTTTTTTTCTTTCTTTTCATATAGGGTGCATTAGGTTTCTCCTTTTCACCTCTTTCTTCTCTCTCTTCCAAAAGACATCATAAGCAGGATTAAAAAGAACTCTTCTTTCTTTTCTTACATCATAGACTAGTCAAAAGTCATACTCTTCAACCCTTTCTCCATTTGTCTTCATACGAACTAACATTTCAACTTGGGCTTAAAACACATTGCATTTCATTTCTGCTTGCTTGCATTTCTTAGTCCACACCTAGTAATTAACAACTGCATCATGAATTATCTGTAGATCACTTTATGTTACACATCTAAATCACTTGCACAAATCAAACATCAAAACTCACCTGAGATAAGGCCCGACTGGGATTTCATCACCCAGCGGATAGCTTACCCATCCCGACAATCCCACTTGGATTTCATAACCAAGGGAAAGCCCACTTTGTTCTCTGGCAGAGGATAATCTCTAGGGAGAGTATATTTTGGCTAAGCAAGACCAGCATATTACTAGACTCGTGAAGTGAGGGGAGCTTGCTCCTTAGCACCAGGCCAATTACAGAACCTAACCCAGACTCTTGAGCACCTAAACAAACCTGAAACCATCCATAGAATACCTCTTCTAGGACCCATTCTGCAAGCCAACCTCCCAAACACATTCTAAGGCATAAGCCAACACGATCCTAATAATTTATTCCTAGGGATTTAACACTTAAGATATGCTTGAGTTCTTCATCTTTTCTATTCTTATCTGCTTGTTTGAGCTAGTGAGGATGTTCTTCTTCCTTTTTTCCAAAAACTCTCAAATCTTTTGGGTTTCTAGAAAACACAGTCACCGGCATCAGTTTTACCATCGATGTCAGTAACCTTTTCTCACTGGAATCAGTTATCTGACTGACGTCAGCCATTTATTCTCATCGACATCAATTTTTCAACTGACGTTGGTCACTATCACAGTCCTTTTTTTCAAAACTGCAGCCTTAAAACCCAGCCTTTTTCTACCAAAACTGCATTCTGAGTTTTTGAAGCTGAAAACACACTATTTCTGAAACCTAACCCTTCTTGCCTTGAATGGTGTTGACATGTAGTCAAACCAAGGCTCTTCTTAACCAAGCGAGGCATCAACCGCTTCTACCTTCCCTATCCATAACCAGTCCTATAATGGAGTTCCACTCGGAGACCGAAAGAACTCCTACTCGACCGACCCCAACTCAGTCTCCCATTATCCCTGAAGGGGACCAAGACTTCAAAAGATTCTTGGACCTCAATGGTAGAGCCCTTCAACATTATCTCACATGAAGCCAAACATGAGACTCCTTAGGCAACCCAATCTATGGGATGCTGACTTTCTTAGTCGAGACAATGATCACATCAACAGCGTCCACAATTCAACCTATAGACAATCAAGCCAACACCTTAACTAATAACCCGACCATGTCCTACCTTCAAAATTTAGCCTCTCCTTTTAGACCTACCTCCATGAGGGTTTCGATACCCCCTCAACCTCAAACTACTCAACCAAATCCTACACCCTTCCAAAACCTAGTGGTCTCTATCCCCCCTACTCTTGCCCCTATCAACACAAGAGTAACTGCCTACCCTTCAACAAGTGTGGCCACCCCTCAACCACCTTTGACAGCCCCTATCCAATTTGTGCCTACCAACCCCATAACACAAGTGCCCTTGGCTTCAACATCCACCTCGATGACTAGCTACCCATATATTGCGTCTACACAAGCGCAACCAACCACATCATATGCCCCTCTCAATACCTTCCAAGCACCTTACAACCTAGGGGGCACTCCACCTGCCAATCCGTTAGCTGACATAATCAAAATGCTGATGGACAAAATGTCCAATCTTGAGACCTCTATTTCTGGTTCACGCAATGCCCTCTCATATGAGCAAATTTGCAATGAACCCATCCATCCTTCTGTCCTGATCAGGCCATATCCTAGTCAGTGGGAGCTTCCTAAATTTTTTCAATTTTAGAGCAAGGAAGACCCGCAACAACACCTACAATAATTTAGACATGCCTACTATCTCATTTCCCATGAGGATGCATTACTTCTATGCACATTTCCCATGTCACTCTCTGGTGCTACTCTTGACTGGTACAGCTGTCTTGCCAACCATTCTCTCTTCATATTCACCCAGTTAGCCCAACTCTTCCTTGACCACTTCTCTATCAACATCACCAAAAAGGTCTCAATCACAGACCTCTATTCTATCTGATAGTTCAAGGGTCAATCCATAGTCAATTTTATTGCTCACTAGAGAGGCCTCATCAATCAGCTTTCATTTTCCTTACCCCAACCTGAACTTATCAAACTTTTCTCCCAAGCCTATGCCAAGCATATTTCTTCCACCTGACATGTTCAGACCTTTTGCACCTTCAACGAAGCCTTCACGATGGCCTGTAAGCTTGAGTTATGTGCCATCAAGGAGAACAAAGTCAAGTTGTAGAGTAAGAACCCCAACTCTAAGACCAGTGACTCCTCTTCTTCTAAACCTTATTCATCTAATCCTAAGTCTAAGGCATCAACAAACACTGTAGTCATTAGACCTTCATCCTCTTCACCTTCAACCAACTAGCTTGAGCCATCCACGTCCCAAAGCATCACCTGCCAATTTCAGTAGAGATACGTACAATGATAGTATACTCCACTCGAAGAGTCATACGCATCTGTGCTGGAAAAACTTGTCAAACAGGGGGTTCTCAATCTCCTTCAAATCTGACCACCTCCATAATTTGATCCCTTATGCACCAGCCCTACATGGTATAGGGAAAATGACTTCTGTAACTACCACCGTGTTAAAGGCCATGACACGGGAAACTGCAAGACCCTTAAAAACATCATCCAAGACATGCTTGAAAAGGGTGAACTCATCCTCGACAATCCTAATGCGCCACCCAATCAAGGCATTGACATCTTCAAGCAACCATTTCCCAATCATCCTCCTACCCAAAACAATGTCAAGACCATGACTGATGACACTCACAAACATAACATACGAACAGTCAATACGGTCTCCCCCTTCATCCCCGACCAACCTCTCTCACAAACTCAAGAGGTTAGTCCACCTATTAGTCCATCACATGTGGATGAACCTTCTTCTCTGGTTAGTTCTCCATCAACCTCTCTCATATTGGAGGACGCCTCGACCATACCATCACCGCCAGTCTCACCATCCTCCTTCTTGCTACCTATGGAGGACCTGACCCTTCCTACTCCTCAACCACAAGTGGAGGGCGCAATCATCCCTACCCTTTACCCTCTTGAGGAGCCTCATTCTCTGGTTTCTTCTCCACCCAGGAAAGAACCTATCTCTTCTTTGTCTCCAACCAAAGATGAACTTGTCACGACTTCATCATGCCCTTGGTCTAAGACTGGTACATCATCTTCGACCCCACAACCGTCAACATCTTTTCAAGGACCCAAATCTCATCCAACATCTTCTCAGCCATTTTCTCGATTAGTGGAGAAACTCAGACTTATCCCTTCAAGGAAAGTGGAGCATTAGGTATTGTGAGAGCGTCTCAAAGCTCTTCAGCATGGCCATGCCATCTCGTCTCATGCTACCAATCCTCCCATGGAAAAATCTCCTAAGACTCTCAACAAAAACTAGACTTCCACTTCTAGACCTTATAAACCTCAACCAACCACATCAGGACCAAAACCCACATCTACCCCACCAAAACCAATCAAGTCACTCAGTGTTCGCCCTGTCCCTAACCTCACTCATCTGCAAGTGAAGGTAGACTTAGACCAAGCCTCTACTAATAGTAGTCTCCAAACCAAATCAAAGAAGACTGCTAAACCACAGAGGTGAACTCCTCCTCCCCCGTCACCATTGCCCTCCATTTTGGGCCCTCATCCTTCGACCCTGATCAAAGTCCTCCCCATTCCTACTTCTAATAAAAACAAGTTGCCTCCTCTACTTCCTTTGCCTACCACCAGCCTATCCTCTCCCAAAATTTTTGCACCTCTCATCAAGAAAGTGTCATCTTCCCCAGGCGCTGCACCATCAACCCAAAAGGTGGTACAGAAGCCTCCTTCAACATGGCCCAAGCAAAAGTCACTAGCATCGCACACACCAATGAGCACAGACCCTTTAGTGGGATCATACTCTTTGATATTGCAATAAATTTTCCAAACCTCTAGCATAACCCTTCCACCCATCAGGCCCTTCCAACCTCTCAGGTCTAAGCCCTCCTAGTTTGACGATATGAAGATTTGCCTATACCATCATACACCAAGACATGATACCGAGACTTGCTATGCCCTCAAGGCCATCATTCACTGCTACATGGAGAAAGACACTCTTATCCTTGAGGACACTATCGATCGACCCCTAACACCTTCTCATATCCTTCTAACCTCTTCAACCACATCAACATCTCATCAGCAGGCCATGACCCCTTCATCTCCTTCACCCCCTATTTTTGAAATCAATGCTATCCACATAACCATTAGGTCACAAAAGGACAAGGTGAAAGAAAAATTCATGATTCCTTGGACCTACCCTTTCATCAAGCCACCTCTACCACCTAAGCCTAAAATTTCTATCCTTGGCGCATCTCAACCCTCTTCTTCTTCCTCTTCAAGGGCAATTCATGACTCCATGTTAAAATAGCTTCACCAAATGCCTGTGAAGATGTCCCTTTATGAACTCATCCAAACCTCACCCCAGCATCGTCAGGCCCTCATTCAAGCCTTACAGGTAGTGGAGGTCTAACCTGAGGACCCCCAACCACTCGCTACCTTGGTACACTCTTTGTCCCCTATCGCCTCCATCACTTTCAGTGATTCTAAGATTCCTACATCTAACATAGAAGATTAGGATGATGCTCTCTTCATCACTACCTATGTTGATTAAACCCACATCAAGCGCATTATGATTGACGGAGGTGCCAACATCAACATTATCTCCACCCATGCCTTTGATCAATTGGCTCTTCCCAAGAATTAGGTATTCAAAACCAATGCAATCTTGCGATCCTTCAATGATACCACTACCACAACCATTGGCATAGTTGTCCTTCAATTCACATTGGCCCACACATAGTCCCAGAGCTCTTCTATATCATCGAAGGAGAGTTTTAATATAACATGTTGCTGGGCCAACCCTGGATCTATGCCATGGCTTGTGTTCCCTCTACCCTATACCATTGTGTGAAATTTGAGCATGATAGGCAAGTCCACACCATTCCCACTGACCCATCACCTTTCAAAACTTGTAACATGACATACCATCTAAATGACATTCTCATTCCTATCAAGCCATCAACCCCGGTGCCGCCTCCATCCGTGGAAGCTTCAACTAGTTCGCAAACGGTGTTTCCCTCACCCCTCCTCTTCAAGCAACAACCAAAGACCCCATGGAAGACATCTTCCAATGACTTTCACTTGGGGAATATCGCTTGGTCACCTTAGACATGTTCCAAACTCTGCAAGAGTATGGACGCCTTCACCACAGTCCCAATTATGACCATCAGATCGAGATGGTCATGCCTTATGGTCCTCCTCACCTCCAAACCAACCTCGTCTATGGGGGGCTCAATCAAGATCCTACTGATGGCAACCCTCTCTCTTCACCCCAACCATTCACATCAAACTTCTCATTTCTTGGCAATCCCACCTTTGCACACACTTACCTTTACAGGTGTGCATGGAAGGGTTTTGGTTTTGAATGCTATGAGCAAGGCTCCAATCAGCCTGTTCAACCTCTCAATGATGATGATGCCAAAAAATGGTATGGCCTGGGATACCAAGACCCCACTCAGGCTCCTATAGACCTTTGCCCCATCAACCAATCTCCTCTTAGCTCGCTTATTTCTCCCCCTTCACCTATGGAGTTGGTGGTTTCCATCCCTCCTAGTTTTTTTGCATAAACACCATCCACCTGGAACCCCTAACCTATCAGCTAAATGGGGTGTCCAGGTCTCTCCCTCTCATTTTTCCCAACATGATAGAGGATGAGTTGATGACTATTCACACTGTCCACTACGTAGACGATGATGCCATTCTGTCTTACATGGGTGTCGATGACTCTTTCATCTAGTGCTCCCTCCCTTCTAAGACCTAGGTTATGTTAAATGAATCAACCATTGACATCAACCTCCCTTCTTTCAATGTTCCTCACATCTTGAAGATTGGCCAATCTTTAGATGCTTAGGAGCAGCTTGACTACACCCAGTTCCTCTCAGACCATAGCCAAGCCTTTGCCTGGACCTACAGTGACATGCCTGGCATTGACCCCACCATTGTTACCCATAACATCATCACCAAACCAGAGGCTAAGCCTGTTAGGTAAAAGCTTCAAAAGATGCACCCTCACGTTGTGCTCCTTGTCAAAGAGGAGCTTCAACACCTTCTTTCTGTCTCTTTCATCCAACACATCGATTATCCGTAGTGGGTCTCTAACATTGTCCCTATGGGATTTGGATCTGCACAGACTATCACAACCTCAACCTAGCCTATCCCAAAGATGACTTTCCTCTTCCCAACATTGATCAACTTGTTGATCTCATAGCCGGTCATGAGATGCTATCTCTCATGGATGTGTTTTCAAGATACAACCAGATCCTGATTGCACCAAAAGATCAACACAAGACTACCTTCATCACCCCATGGGGGACTTTCTACTATTGGGTGATGCCTTTTGGCTTGAAGAATGTAGGCACCACTTATCAATGTGCCATGACTTACATTTTCCATGATCTCCTCCACAAAATCATGGAGGACTATGTGGATGACCTACTCAGCAAGTCCAAGCTTCACCGTGACCATTTAACCATCCTCAAGATCATATTCTCTCACCTTCTTCACTACAATTTCCACCTTAACCCCAAGAAATGTGTCTTTGGGGTCCTCTCAAGCAAGCTCCTCGGCTTCATCATTTCTTTTCATGGCATCAAGATAGATCCTGCTAAGATCCACACTATCCTTGAGATGCCGCCCCTGACCAATCACAAGCAGCTTCATAGGCTACAAGGGAAGCTCCAGTCCATTCATCATTTCATCTCACAGCTTTTTGACTGCTGCCAACCTTTTCATCATCTCCTTAAGAAGGACATCTCCTTTAAATGGGATAAGGACTGCCAAGAGGCTTTTGAATCCCTCAAATGCTATCTGGTCTCTCCACTAGTCTTCATTCCACCTAAAGATGAACAACCCTTCTACCTTTACATCTCAGTAACCAACCATTCATTAGGTGCCATGATCACACACTGAGACGAGCATCACTGTGAGCAAGCAGTTTACTATATCAGCCGAACACTGGTCGACTATGAAACTCAGTATACTCATACTGAGAAACTATATTTGGCGTTAGTCTTTGCCATTACTAAGCTCCATCATTATCTTCTTAACCACAAGACCTTTGTCATCACTCACACTGACCCTCTTAAATACATGCATTCCAAGCCATATTAGAATCAATGTATGGCTTGTTGGCTCATGCCTCTTGCTAAGTTCGACTTGGAATTCATCCAACAGAAATCCATCAAGGGGAAAACCATCATTGACCAATTGGCAGATGCCCCTCTTCCCAATAATCAACCTTCTCAGTGTGAGTTTCTTGATGAATCTATCACCATGCTTTCCACTGATGACACAATCTATCAAATGACCATGTTCTTCGATGGCTCCAAATGTCAACTCGGTGGGGGTGCGAGAGTCATTCTCATCCCACTCGAAGGTGAGCCCATACCTCTATCTTTCAGGCTCAAATTTGATTGTACCAATAATATGGCTGAATATGAAGCCTTAATTTTGGGACTTTAAACCTCCCTTTCCCTCAGCATCAAGTCCATCAACATCTTTGATGACTCGCAACTCGTCGTCAATCAGGTCAACGATTCATACCTCTATAAAAATGAAATTTTGTAAAGGTACAAAAACCGTGTTGACACTCTTCTAGCCTCTTTCAACCATTACCTCTTGTATACTGTTCCATGCTCCATGAATAAGTTTGCTAACACCATGGCTTCTCTTGCCTTGCATATCCCATCTTCATCGTCTTCATCTAGAATTTTTGTCACGGTGCATCATGTGTCGTTGCCTTCATACATTTCTCCTAACAACAACCATGTCAACACCATAGACTCTAGTCCATGAGATGATTGGTATAACCAACTTGTGGACTACTTATCTCATTCTATCATTCCTCCCCATCTCTCTAGCAATGTGCAGCGGGATTTCATCAAATGCATTGCTCACTACACCATGCTAGCGGGTCTTCTCTATAAGCCAGGCTTCAACGGCCTCTTTCTTCACTGTCTAACCTCCACTGAAGCATCTCATGCCATTAAATAAGTCCATGATGAGATTTGTGGTAGACACTTTAGTGGAAACTCGGTTGCCAAGCACATCCTTTGCTAGGGTTATTATTGGCCCACTCTTCATCAAGACTATAGCGACTATGTTTGGCGTTGCATCAAGTATCAGCAACACTCTAATTTACTTCATCTTCCTAGCCATGCCTTACAAGTTGCTCAATATTTCTAGTCTTTTTCTCAATGGGGCTTAGATCTCATAGATGAGATTAACCCTCACTCGTCTCTTCGTCATTAGTCCATCATCACCGCCACTGAGTATTTCACTAAATGGGTGGAAGCTATTCCTCTTGTCTTCATAAAAGCCGACAAAATTGTTGACTTCATCAGCACCCACATCATCTGTTGCTTTAGTGTTCCTCACAAAATCATCACCGACAATGGCAAGTCCTTCAAAAACAAGACCGTCTAGAAACTCTGTGACTCCTTTGACATCAAGCTCAGTTTCTCTTCGCCTTACTACCCCCAAGCAAATGGGTAGGCTGAGGCTTCCAACAAAATTCTAACTAAAATTCTCATGAAGGTGGTCAATGACACTAGGAGGGATTGGCACGTTCACATTCCCTTTGCTTTGTGGGCCTACCGCAGTAGCATCCAAACCTATACAGGTGCTACCCCTTTCTCTCTAGTGTACAAAACAGAGGCTGTCCTACCTCTTGAAGTATAGATCTCATCTCTCCGCATCTATCTACATGAAATTCTCTCCAATGATGACTTTTGTCAAGATCGCTTAGCTCAACTTGAGTTACTTAATGAACGTCATCTTGTTGCCCTCAACCATCTCCACGTCTATTAAAATCGCATCAAGCGAGCCTATGACAAAAATCTGCGAGAACGAGATTTCAACATCAGAGACCTCATCCTCAAAGAAAACCAACATGTGACCAATATGGAGTGAAATAAATGAGGCAAATTTTCCCCTAATTGGCTCAAACCTTTCATCATCACGCATAAGTATGGGTCAGGGACTTATCATCTATCTTCTCTCAATGGACAGTTAGAACCTGAGCCTCTTAATGCCTTGCATCTATGACCATTCTAGTGTTAGTCAAGTACTCATCCACTTGACATTTAAATTGAGCTCATCCCTTGACCAACCCCCATCCTCTTACTCCTCATTCCTTGTAACCCTATTCCCCTTTTAAAATCCTCTATAACCCTTTTATGATGTATGGATGCTTTGTCCTAATAAAAGGGAGCCCTTGAACTTCTATAGTCTTGTCCATGACTCCAAATTCTACCAAAAAAATAAATCAAGATGTCAAAATATCCAAGGTCACCAAATCAAATCAAAAAGTAGGCTGCTCCCTCGAAGGATAGTTGTACTATCATTTCTATAGCTAATAGACTGCTCCCTCGAAGGACAGCTATTCAAATATATATAAAGCAAAAATATAGACCACTCCCTTGAAGGATGGTTATGACTAAATCTTGCTACAAATAAAAATCTTTTAGAAGCTTCCTGCATTGATCAGCTTCACAAATGACCACAAAGCAAAATGACATCTCTATGTAGACTTCCCACATTGATCATTCTGCACCTCAAAAAAAAAAAAAAATGGCACCGGTCATGGACTTGGCTTATACTTGTCTCAGGGTCTC
Source organism: Torreya grandis (assembly GCA_037957365.1). NCBI lineage: Eukaryota > Viridiplantae > Streptophyta > Pinopsida > Cupressales > Taxaceae > Torreya > Torreya grandis. The sequence goes on from JARHVA010000419.1 coordinate 1,602,444, forward strand.
CTATAAAAAAGGGCAAGGTTATCTCTACTCTAAAATGGGTTACCCTATCCTCACTTATCATAATACCTGCTCAAGGGACTTTGAGCTCACTTTAATGTCAAAGTGATTTGATTACCGCTCTAACACAACCCATGGTCAACGACGTAATGCATGAACGGGGCTCTTGGTTCTAACAACCTTATCTATGCTATCTTTATGGTCCGTGTCAATGAAAGAGCAATGCGCCTTTCACTCCTTTACACTTTGGTCACATTTGAACTTCATCATTTGTCAAACTAGCTCAACTCAACAGTTTTTTAGACCTCTCACATAGCCTATTCACACTAGTTTCTATGGACACCAATACACATGGAGACTATGGACTACACAATTTATGTCTGACATAAACCATTACTTACTGGCACATAAATAGACTCAATTCATTTTTAGCATACATCCATCACGAATATGGAAAATTGCTAGGGATGAAAGACCCCTCAACCCATGTTACAGAATAAACCATCACACCATTTGGAAAAGGCTGTAACATCATCTTATCCTCATCATTTTGACACATGACCAAACCAATCTATCAACCTCTTTGACTCTCTGTCTGAACTACATTGGCCTGAGGCCCTTAGGATAGGGGCTATGTAGGCAGCACTCAGTTGACATGGGGTCTTCTAGGGTTATCTCGGCCATTCCTTCATCACATTTCTACTATTACATTCTTTCATCACCTACCAATCACATCATAAATAATCACATATTTTCATAACCATTAACAAAATCAAAGCATCATCATCATAATCATTAACCATAACATTATCATCATCACATTAGTCATCATAATCATAAACATAATATCAAAACATGCATCAAATCAAAATAACATAGCACATCCATAACACCATCCATAACACATCAATAAAACCAAAATCACATCATATATATATCAATGTTTTACAATGGCATACTCTGTGCCTCTGTCTCTCTCTCAAAAAATAAGTACATTTCACATCATCAGCTCGTAGGCCAATATATACATAGCATCAAAATCTGCCCTAAAGGCTGTGGTTGTGGTGGTAGTGGTAGTGGCTTAGAAGATGTTGTATCCTCTCCCCCCTCTGATCTGCACCATTTGTGTGAATCTGTAGCAGTCGCCCATGACATAGACCACTGTCGGCTCAACTCTGCCCTCATATCTGAGTATTGTTATATCTGAGGAAACCCCCTAATGGCTCCCTCATAATATGTGATCTCATCCAATGCATTATTGTATCTAACTATAGATACAGTCTGTGGTGGACCCATCTGACCTACTGCATTGCCCTACACTAAACCCTGCGACTGTGAAAACCCTGGCTACACTGACATTGACTGTGGTAGCTAATGAACTGGCTATTGGGGTGGATGCTGAAGTGGACCCTGTCCTACCAATGCTTGTGCCTGGGCTATGGCCAACTGACCTTGCAAAATAGTGACATGTCCTGTCAAAGTAGCCACTCAACCTATCAACCCTACCATCTCCCCCTGTAATCTTATGACCTGGCTCTCCAAAATGGTCACTCATCCTCGTGTTGCATCCCTCTCTTGGATGGCAGCATCCCTCTCCTATCTGGTGGCATCCCTCTCCTATCTCACCACATCTCTCTCTCTGATCACTGCCTGCAGATCCAATTGTGGTCCTACCTGTATCCCTGCATACTGCCCTACCCACCATGCTGAGTAGGCCTCTGTGCATCTTGGATCTACTATCCTAGAGCCTGCTGGTAGCTCCTCAAAATTAGGCCCCTCTATCTCCTCTGGCAATGGGAGTGGCACCTCAATGTCATCCCATCTATACAGTGGAAAGGCAGGTGGCACATCCTGAAGCAACCCATACTAGTGCCACACTCTCTCCACTATCACCCTCTCGAGCCACCAACTCGCTTGCCCTTGACCCATCTCAGGCTCTATACCCCAACCAACTACTCCCCCTAGTCTTTGAACACTAGATACACCAAGTACGGTCTCCAAATGATATCTACTAGGATCAAGGCCTCTAGTACCCCTCTATAGTGGTCAATATCTCTGACCACTCTGTCCACCTGCATCTGTGCCATCACCTCACACCATCACCTAAATCTAACTCTGAAACTAGCCTAAATCACCACTAAGAGGCCAAGAGGTTGTGTGACCATGATATGCTCATACGCCCAACAGTGCAAGAGGTGGCCCACACACAGACTATACCGCTGCCACCGACTGATGCCCCATAGCTCTCTATATACCTAGGCTAAAAAGACAGGCACCCAGGTAAACACTATCTACTACTCTATCATCTCTGTCAAAACCCCAGTCATGGTGACTGGAAACCTACCTCCCTCCACATTTGGAAATGCATATATTGTGATGCCAATCATCATAAGGACCACCAGTTGATGCACATCCTCATCTGTGGCATACAGTGGCTCGTAAGCAAAACTGGCTGAGTGGTAACTCGCCTTAGTTGCATGCTCACCAAACAATGTCACCATGTGTATATCATTCACATCTCTCGAGCATGCATATAAGTCTATTCTGTGTACTAGTAGCCTCAAAATATGGTATACATCCTCAATCGTCACCGTCATCTCTCCCATGGGTAAGTGGAAAGTGTTGGTGGAATGGTCCCACCGCTCGATTAACACCACCATCAAGCTCACATCTCTTGCCACTCTACAGTAGTGCCACAGCCCACCTATTCCCACTACACTCATTTGTGTCCACTCCTCTCCAGTGATGTCCTGATGCATCTGTGTCAGTAATGTTGGCAACTGATCTCATAGCATCAGCATCTACCTTGCCTGCATCTAATAATCAAACTCATGTCAATGCGACCACCAATCCCCATGACTCTTCTTCTCTAGCTTGACCATTTGCCCTTTTGTCTATCTACTTGACCATCTACCAGACCATTTTTGGCTATCCTAACACCCAGGAAGCCCTTGGTGTAGCTTCGACCCTTTCGACTTAGCAATTTTTAATCTCTCTCCGACCAGGCATCCATCGACATCAGTTCACTTGCCAACGTCGACACTTACCTAATCGACATCGGTCATATAGTGACTGATGATGGCAAGAAAGTGACCGATGTTGGTCACTGGTTAGCTAACACTAGTGAACCCACTGATGTCGGTGACTGGTTCAGCCCTAAAGCCGAATGGGGCGAGCCCTTAAAATTAGGGATTCCCCATTTAGCCCCCCTTTCACCCCCAAATCTATCCTAATTACTCCTAACCTATCTTAGACCCCCCACCCACCTTCCTAGCTACCCTCCCCCCTCAATTTCTACCTAAAACAACTAGAATTTCAAAAACCAAATCAAAAATAAAATCAACCAATTAAGCTCATTAGGGCCTCCTACCTCATCTCAACATCGTCAGCATGGTGGCACGATGAGTGCCACTGGTGGTAGACCTCCCATGGGTATTCTACTCCCCTTTGCCATCTCTGCTATGTCTCTTTGCCCTCACACTTCACCTGGCCCACAAACACCTCTACAGCCTCTAATCACTCTCTAACTCACTCCCTCTCTCCACCAATGCCTATCTGCCACCTCACCCTGCTCACTCGATCAACTCTGGGTCACTTTCACTCAATCAACTCTAGAGCTTTTTTTCTCTCAGTCAATAAGTAGCAAATGACTTTTGGTGGGCCACCAATTTGGTTTTGTTAGATTTGGTAGGATGCAGACATCGACATCTACTTGCCCTAGGTCATCGACGTTGGCCAAATTCTATCGACATCGGTCCCTTTTGGCAAATGACATCAGTTTTATCACCAGCGTCAGCAGCCTTCAAACCTCCTCATTGCCTAAAATCATGCCCCCAATTAGTCAGCTCTCTAGTAGAAGTCATCTTAGCCTCCTAGGGCACACTTGAGATCACTTTTGCCTATGCTTGCCTCGACCACCTGACCTTAAATATCACACCTATCTCCTCAGACTCTGACCACTTCCAAGACAAATGTTGCCTTATTGTTTTTGCATGTATGCTACCTCATAAATGGTTAGCAAAATTGTGCACAGACTATTTATGACCTTCACAAGTATAGGATCACAAGCCAGTTGATCCCCATTACTTGTGATGTTTTCATGTTTTTAGGAGCACTTCCTAAACCTGAGATACCTGGAACACGATGACCATTAGAGCTTCAGCTTAGATTGAATAACCCAATCAGCGATGACCAAATGCTGGGGCCTAATTATTTCAATTTTGGCACTCCTTGACCTTGACCTGCGACAATTTGACCTGCCCATCCCATGAAGTGGTATACACATAATCATGACTATTGCAGCATTCACACTCACCCTCTCTATATATCTCTTTTTCAAATTGACACTCGATCTCAGGTTCCCTTCCCTCGACTCCCGCTTTGAGGGGGCAACACCTCATCCCATACCTGGGGAAACCAACTCCTATTTTTGTCTTACAGTTCATCAAGAACAACCAACAAGACAAAAAGGGGAAAATGTAGACACCAAAATCGTGTCTACCCCCTAGGTTGTCCTCCCCCCTTGGCCCCCTTAGTTTATTTCCTAACACTTGTCCTAAGCCCCCTCAATTTTAAATCAAAATAAATCAAATATTTTAAATTGATGGCCCCCTTTCCACCTCACCCATGCCACCTTGGATCCCTTCCTTGGATGCCCCCACCTCTCTCCTAGCCTTTATTACCCAAATCCTCTCTTAATCCTTCCTCCTGCATCTATTTATGCCCTCCTCAACCATTTTCCCATGACTGTTTTAACCTCGGTAGCGTGCAAGAATAGACAGAGGCTAATTTTAGCCTCTATCCCCATTCTTCTGCCACCAATGTCAGTCATTATTTAGCCAACGTCGGTGGTTCTACCAACGTCAGTTGCCTTCAAAACCATTTTTTATAACTATTCTCCCCCCCTGTGAATGTGAACTCTTTTTGGCACTTTAGAATTCTATTTCTCTCTCTCTCTCCCTCTCACACAACAAGCATCAATAGCTATAGGCACTCTGCAGGACAGCTCCAGGTTCTTGGCATCTGTAGGTCTGTTAACAGCTTCAACAATAGGTTTTCTCCATTCTTCCTTCAGCAAGCAGGAGGTAAGCTCTTTCTTGTTTTTATTTCATTTCTTATTTGAATTCATCTGCTAATCCAACCCACTGTCCATAACCTTCCTTGTCCTTCCCTGAGAGGCTGAAAGGCCTTCTCAAATCCCTATCTCTGTCTTCCCCTTTTTGCCTTTGTCACCCATTCAATCCATTTCTAGACAACACCCTCAGTTTAATCAGTCCCTCAGCTCCCCAAATAGTCCTTTTAATCCCCAAATATTCCTTCTGACCCCCAAACAGTCTCCCTAACCCTTAGACAAAGCCTCAAACCACTATGTAGACTGAAAACCAAACTTGAAAGTCATCCCTAGCCATTACCCCGACCGACCTCAACCATTGCCCATATCGACGTCGACAGCCTAACTGACATTGGTGACCTTCCTTGACCGACACCGACAGAACCCCCGATGTTGGCAACTATGCAAAGTAGATTGTTGCATACCAGGTATGCATTTGCTTTTTATTTCCTTCATTTAGTCTTTCATCATTTCTATTTCTGTCAAATATTCTATTTTTAACAGTAGACTATCATCCTCCGAAAAGCCTTTGCACTTCTAGGACCAAGCCTTCGCTTGGCAGTCCAATTTCTTGTCATCTAACGGTTTTCATGTTTTATTCTCTTTCTCTTTTAGGTGTCATCCTCCACAACCAAAGAGGAGTTCCTACTATCATCTAAATCTGGTGCATAAGTCCACAATCCAGGTATTTACAAACCCTCATCCTTTCTTCTTAGTTTCTCATTTTCCCTTTCTTGAATGTGAAAAGCAAAATCTCGTATAGAAACACTTATTATGGGATCACTTATCACAATACACCATGCTAGGAAGGGTTATAAAGCATATAGTCTAACATAATCACATAAAAACCCTAAAATATTCCTAGGTTTAATGTTTAATCTATTCTAATAAACAAGAAAGTAAATCTAATCTAGTGCACACCAAATCTTGTGGCACAAAGTTGGGGTTAGAAATAAAATAAACTAGAATAAACATGCATAGAATACATATACTCACATCAATGTATACAAAATCCTAATGCAAGAGAAGATAATCACAATTGCATTATCTATCTACTATTACAAAAGAGAAATAAAGTTAGGAGTACTTACCGTAAAGATGAACCCTCTAAGTCTCAATCTCTCTCTTAGCTAAGGTGCTTTGTAAGAGACTGTTGTGGTATGTAAGGATAATAGAGACAAATCATCTCTAGGATATATAACCTATATATGCATCCAAAAGACTTCTCCACAAGATAAGATATGTATCTATAAATAAACTATGAAACCCTAAGCTTTATTCCCCAAGTAGAATTGTCAAAAAGAAAATGTTTTTTCATAATTATTCTTCTTTGCTTCTATTTTTAAAAATGGTTGGAAATGAACTTGTATATATATAGGCAAATCTTGACCTAAATCCTCCCTAAAATGTTAGTTGTATAGAGTCCACCTAGTTGACCCTATATGTTTTTAGGGATAATTCACTAGGTCTAAACTGGGTTGACTGAAGTAATAACAAACTCAAAAAATGAAAAATAACCCTAAACTATATATGGTTGGCCTAGTCGACCTAGTACAATCAACTATATAAAAGAGTGTTAAAGAAAAAAAAGGAGGGATAAATCATGGAAAAAGACTAGAATGGGTAAGACTAAGAAGAATAAGCTTAGGGTAAATGGTTTTATGAGACAAGTATGTAAATGGCAAGTGGTAAAAGGGACAACAATATTAAAAATTGCCAATTTTCTATCCATCCCTTTCCTAGTGCACAACTTAAGGTGTTTACTTAGAGAGATTGAGACTCAATAGGTTCTTGCAAGATACAAAGTGTCAATAATCAATAAAAGTTTGAAAATATTATTGTGTGTAAATATTTCTTCTATTGGTCTACAAATAACACAAATTAATGAAGGGATATTCATATCCCAAATAAAGTATGTAAAGGAAATGCTCAATAAGTTTGGAATGGAAGATAACAAACCAATTATTAATAACATGATAATTGGATTCAATTTGAGCAAACAAGATGAGTCCCTTGATGTAAATTAGAAAATGTATAGATCAATGATAAGTAGCATTTTATACCTAAATTCATCATGACCAGATATCATGCAAGTAATGTGCATGGTTACAAGATTTAAAGTTGTTCCTAAAGAGTCACATGTCAATGAATTAAAAAGGATATATAGATATATCAAGAGCACAATTGACTATGGCCTGTGGTATGCCACAAGTGAAGATTTCACTTTGACATCATATACAGATGTTGATTGGGTAAGAAGTCTATATGATATAAGAATCACTAGTGGTGTTATATTTTTCCTTCAAAATATAATTGTTTCATGGTTGATCAAAAATCAAGAGTCAGTTACTCTTTATACAATAGAAGAAGAGTATGTATCAATAGTGGCATGTTGCATTCAAGTCTGTTGGATAGATCAAGCACTCAAAGACATCAAGGTTGAGTATAAGTTACATATATCTATTATTTGTGATAATTAAAGTGATATTAACATATCAAATAATCCAATGATGCATTCTAGAACCAAGCACATATCAATCAAGTATCACTTTTTAAGAGAGAAGGTTACATATAAAGAGGTCACAATGGAATATGTGCCAACTAAGGATAAAACTAAAAATGTATTCACCAAACCTCTTCCCAAGGAAAAATTTGAATATGTAAGATAGAATTTAGAGTGGTGGCTCCTACACCACATCACTAGATCCTAGTGATAGGGCATGAGTCCAAGGGGAGACTCATATAATCTTTGTTAATCCCTAGAAGAAGAGAGAAAAGGAAACCCAAGTATGCATATCTTTGTAATGTTATAATGAGTTGATGGTTACATATTCTTGGACAAAATATTGTATATAATAAAGGGGGAAAAACATTTGGACAAATATTTAGAAATATTCCCTTTGCCATTGATGTCAAAGGGGGAGAAGAAGATCAAAATTCTCTCTACACAAGTTTGGAAAAAAAGTGCAAATGTCAAAGAAATAGAGAAAGTGTCCAAGTTGAGTATTAGGAAAATGTGCCAATGCCTAAGGGGGATAAATTTTGGTATGAACATCCTTAGTTCAAATTCATTAGAAGTTAATGCAATAAATTCTATAGAAAAGGAAAATTATTAGAAGATTAGAGCATTTAGTTTGTCATCAATGACAAAGGGGAAGATTGTTGGAAATATTATTGCTATTAATGCCAAAGATGACATTATGAGCATGTAATTGATGTTTAAGACTAAACATGGTGATTAGATGATATGTAAAGGATAATATCAAAGGCTAAGGATGATTGGACTGATTTTGTGCATGAGTGGAATTCATCTAATTCTTCATATTGATCATATAGACATTTTTGGTCTATGATAGGAAAATCTAAGAAGGTAGTTTGCTAATATCACCATTTACATGTGTGGATGAGTCTAGGAGAGCTAGTAATATGGTTGAGATTTAATTTATCCCTTATTATTATACACTAGATTTGAAGTAATGTAATGAAACATGGTAGAATATATGGGGATGCAAAGTTTTCTACTTAGACAAAATTTACTAAGTTTCTATACTTAGCCAAATTTTTAAAAGGGTTCAAGAGAGCCAAGTAAGCATATTGATGAGGTTACTCTTTGCACATATAAAGGTGATAGAATAAAATGATCATATGGGTTTGTTCATTTATGTGCCTAGTTTTTAATACTAAATCTCAGGTCATGCAACATAATGCGACAAAAGATATGCTTAGGAAAAATAAGGCTCCCATGTAATTTGACAGTGTTTTCTAACATAGTCAAATTGTTAGTTTATAATAAAAATCTAAGTAGGCACTTTGATGATTCCATATCTTACATATATGAAGGATTTAATATTATATGAATATTTGGATACAATCCCCTATGTAAGAGGATCTTATGTACTAAATCTTAGGTCATGCGATTAAGCGCAACAAGAGTTATGCAGGTGTAATGTTAGCCTTCCAAGCATATTGAAATGTTCCCCATAGTAAAATATACACAAGGTCCTACAAAGTTGTCATACTTTTACAAATATCATTTATGGTCATTTTCAAAGGAAATAGATAGAATATCTATTATGGGTTTTTCATGAGCATCTTAGAAATATGGTCCATAGGTTTAGATGAAGAGTGATGAGCTTATAATTAAGATTATCTTGGCTCTTGGATAGTATAGGGATTTTTAATTAAACCCTAAGGGTTTAAGTCATGGCATCAATATGATTTTCTAATTATATGTTGACTAGATATAGGCTGAACCTGGTAGCTTAAGTTATAACTTAAACCTTTATCATCATTATAAAACCAACCCCTTTGACCTAGCAATTACCATCTCAAGTAGTGATCAAAGGAATTAATATTTCCTATGTATTAGACTTTATATTTATCCCAACTTGATCAATAGCTAGTACTTAATCATATGATTGAAGATCCAATGAAGTAAAGCTAAGTTAATATGTCAAAGGCATCTCTAAGTAAACATGCTAGTGATAAGTGTCATAATCATGGAGCATTGAACAATAAAACTATGGTGCAATTTAAATTTAAATCATTGATGTGAAATGTGAGGATGCCAAGTGTCTCAATAATGGGAACTGAGAGTAATGTGTAAAAGGCATGTGTTAATACCAAGTGTCATATTTTTGAGAGCTAAGTAGAGATAAAGATGGAGCTTGTAAAAAGATATGATGGTGAGTAGATAATTATATAAATAATATCTAATAGAGTGAGTGGACTCAAATGAGATTAAGTTCTTGAGGTTTATCAACATAGTGGTGAGTTAAAGACTGAGCAGGTTTGAGAAGATCAATAGGGCATAAGTGATCCAAAGACTCAAGAAACAACAAGATGAGATATAGATATCAATGCTTATCAATTAAATATAAGTAAAGATCATGCATCTTTAGAGATCAAATGACCCATGGGAGCTCTAATCAAAATATCTAATGAATGTATTTTAAAGTGTGAACATAGTGAAGATACATAACCCTAAATCAATTGTTTATATATATGACATCAAGGACATAGGAAAATGGTACTAAAGATATTGATATTGAGAAGAGTCAAATAGAGAGACAGAGGTAGAGATTAAGATTAAGATAAATGAAGTGTGTCAAATAGAGATAAATATAGACAGAAGGGTAAAAATTAAGAAAAGGAAGAGAATGTGTATAGTATGATTAGTTACAAACTAGACCTATAACAAAGAATAGAGATTTTGATTTATTTATTAATTTGTTTTATAAATTGGAGTTTTAGATCCAAAGTAGATCTGATTGGTTAGATCCATCAAACAAGCTAAGTTGGTGCTCAGTTAAGAAATGGGTTTTTCCTTAGAGTTAAATCTCTTAAAGCAGGGGATTGGTATCTCCTTAGGGATGATGACCTTATACATTATAGCTAGTGAGGTTCCTTATTATGAGGCTAGATTAAAATGGTAGATTCTAGTAGTTATTCTCATGATGGTTTTTCCCATATTAGGCTTTTCATGGTATATCTTGTGTTATGTGTTTTTGGGTGTGTGTGATCTCTGCATATAGTTTTAATATATATTAAAAGGTTTTGAAAAGGACTAAGTTAATAAATATACGTATTCATCCCCTCTTTTAGTATCTATTTATGTTCCGACAATTGGTATCACAGCTTGGCTCCTTAGAAAAATATTAATCAACTCAGATAGATCTTGGAACAGTGAACATAAATGGCTAGTCAAGAAGGATCTTCATCAAACAAAGTACTTCTCTTTGATGGATCAAACTATGCTTTTTGGAACATAAGAATTTAATCTTATCTATATTAATTAGGTTTTGATGTATGTATGTTTTATTTGAATAGATATATATCTCCTTCTACAACTCCTACTAATTAGGCTACCAAGAAAGGATAGGAGAATAATGTTAAGGCAATGAATGCTATTTTATGTGGATGGTCTAATTTAGAGTTTGTCAAAGTGATAGATTATCAAAATTCACAAGATATATGGAACAAGCTAAAGATAATCTATGAAGGAGATGATAAGGTAAAGCAGGCCAAGATATAAACCTACAAAGGCAAGTTTGAAAATCCTTAAAATAAATAAGGAAGAGAAAATTGTAGACTATTTCCTCATAGTAGATGAAATAGTTAATGAAATAAGAGGCCTTGGATAAGATATGAAATAGTTAGTAATTATCACAAAGGTCATAATATCTATACCATCAAGGTATGACTCTAAAATCTCTATAATAGATGAAGCAAGAGATCTAGATAAACTCACTATTAATGAGTTACATGGAACCTTCATTGCCTATGAGATGAGAATGGGAGAAGTAGAAAATTTCAATAGAGAAGATTATTTCAAAGTAGCCAAGAAAATAAAGGCAAGATAATTTTCATCCAAATCTAAGGATACTGATGAAGAAAAATCCAACCTACTTCGAATATTGAGAAGAGGTTCTAGAAAGTACAAAGGTAAGTTACCATTCAAATGCTTTAATTGTGGTAAAGTAAGAATTTTTTTTGCTAAATGACCTTATAAGTATAACATTGAGAAAGAAGATAATAGTAAAAACATGAAACCTCACTATTCTAAGAAAAATAAATTCTTTAAAAACAAGTAAGGCCTATACACAAAACAAGATAGTGATTCAATGGATGATTGTGATAGTTATGATGATGATCATGACTATGATTTTGTGGCTAAAGAAAAGGATGTCCTATTCATGAAAATAGGATGAAATTATATATATTATAAATAATTTGAAGACTCAGATGAAAAAAAAAGTGGATCTAGAATGTGTACTCATTTGTGCTTTAGAGGAAATTGACAAGCTGAGAAAAGAGAGATCAAAATAGAAGAAGCTTTGACAAAAGGAGATTGAGAAAATCTCCAAATTTTTTGAGAAATTCTTCTTGATGAATTGATTAACTCTCAAAATAACTCAAAGAGAGATCAAGTCTTGGTTATGAAAAGGGAAAAATTTCCATAACTAGTACATTAGCTAACCTATATGAAAACTTCAAGGTAGAAGGTGAACTTGGAGTAAAGAAAGAGAAATCTTGCAAGGATACAAAGATAGACTCAAACATAGCTGATGTGAAGAAAGTTGAAGGACAAAAGTAGCCTAAAGTAAAGAATAAACTAAAGGTATTTGATGTAGATGAGATACTTGAAGAATCTAGAGTTTAAAAGAGATCCTCATGCTACACCAAGACACGCTATGAGTAGATATTCCTCATCTTTCTATGGTTATTTTTATACCTATAATTATTTTGGTCATAGGGTTATTAATTGTAGAGTTTTAATAAAAGGAGAACAAATTTCTTAAGTAACTTGTTTGCTCCCTTGTTAGATATAAATGTAATATGCTATAAATTGTAATAATTTAGGTCACATAGATAGAAAATGTAGAACTAAATTTGTAAGATCAAAATTACACAATGTAAAGAAAGGCATGCCTCCTGGTGAGAACAAAGGTTCATAGGTTTATGAAAAGAAGCCACATAAGGAACCCAAAGATGTGTGAAGAGTGAAAAATAAATCTATGATTTCTCAAATTATATTCCATGACAAGGAGAAAAATTTGTGGGTAATAGATAGTGGTTGCTCAAAACATATGACTGGTGATAAGATCAAGTCCATCAAATTGAGAAAATGTAAGGAAGGATCTATCAGATTGGGAGACAACACAACATTAAATATCATAGGTAAAGGAACCTTTAACATGGATGGTAAAATACCTACACATGATGTCCTTTATGTTGAAGGATTGAAGCATAATGTGATAAGTGTCAACCAAATGTGTTAAAATGGATATAAGGTCACATTTTATGTATAATGATGCAAGTTAAAGAGATCTAGAAGAATAATTGAAAAATAGAAAAGGACTAAAAGTAATATCTATAAACTTGTTGAAGTGAATGGTAATAGCTAATTGATAGGAAAGATTGATGAGATTTGCTTATGGCATAGAATAATGGGTCATGTTAACTTTGATAACCTAATAAAATCAAAAATAAGTGTGTCAAATACATTCCAAAGATAACCAAACCTATAGACACTACTTGCAATGAATGTCAACTATGTAAGTAGACAAGGGTCAGATTTCAAACAAATGATTATGCAACTACAAAGCCTATAGACTTAGTTCATACTAATATTTTTGGTCTTACTAAGACAAGAGGATCTAAATGAGAGACACTTCATGTTATTTTGAGATGATTAATCAAGAATGACGTGGGTAGCCTTTTTGAAAGACAAGTCATGAGCATTTGAAAGATTTAAGATCTTTAGAGCCATGGTAGAGAATGAGATTAGATGAAAAATCAAATGTTTAAGATTTGATAAAGGTGTAGAATTCAATTCAAATGATTTCTTATAATATAATGAGAATCATGGGATCAAAAGGCATTACTCTATAATAAGGACTCCATAGCAAAATGGAGTTGTTAAGAGAAAGAACATGATAGTTAAGGAGATGGCTACAACAATGCTAAAAGAGGCCAAGTTACTTGATGGATAATAGATAGAAGTAATCCAAATAATAGTATACATCTTGGATAGAGATCACCTGAGGGTAAATAGTTACAAAAATCCCTATGAGCTATGGTATGGAAATTCTACCTCTGTTAAGAACTTTAAAGTTTTTGGAAGTGAATGCTACATTAGGAAAAAGGAGGACAAATTGGGAATGTTTGAATTAAGATGTGATGAAGGAATATTTATTGATTATTCCACTCAAAATAAAGCCTACTTATATTACAATAAAAGGATACACAAGATTGTAGAGAGCATCAATTTCAAGGGTGAAGAAGTATTGAAACATGTTAAACTTGACAAGGAAATTAGTATTGAAGAATCAGATCTTAAGAAGAAGAAGCAGATAATAAAGAGGCTAAGGAAATGAATGAAAATGCACCTCCAATATTTATTCAAAAGAATCATCCTAAAGAGCTGATAATTCTCAATAATAATGAAGGAGTTTAGAAAGGAGAAGAGCTACAATGATCAAGCAGCAATTAATTTTTGCTTTAATGTCTAAAATTGAGCCTAAGAGCTATGTTGAAGCTAGAAAGGATGATAATTGGATAAAATACATGGAATAATAACTAAGCCAAATTGAAAATAATAAAATAATGTAATAGGTACAAAATGGGTCTATAAAAACAAACTTATTGAGGATGAAGCTATTGCAAGGTATAAAGCAAGATTGGTATGCAAAGGATATGCACAAGTTGAGGGCATATATTTTGAGGAAACATTTTCTCCAGTTGCTAGATTGGAAGCCATAATAATGTTTCTAGAATTTTATAATTATAAGATATTTAAATTCTATCAAATGGATGTTAAGTCAGCTTTCTTGAATGGAAACTTAGAAGAGGAAGTCTACATAGAATAACTTGAAGGTTTTCAGTTGTTAGAAAAAGAAGGTTATTTATACAAACTAAAAAATATTTGTATGGTCTTAAAAATGTACCTCTGGCATGGTATTCAAGATTAGACTAGTACCTACAACAACAAGGTTTCAACAATGGATGTACAAACAATAATCTATACTTTAAATCAGAAGGTGAGCACATGTTGATTGTTATTGTATATGTAGATGACATTATCTTTGGTGGTAGCAATAACAAAATGTGCAAAGAATTTGTTATGAAAATGCAAAGTGAGTTTGATATGTTTATGTAAGGAGAAATTTATTTCTTTTTTGGTCTACAAATAGCACAAACTGATGAAGGGATATTCATATCCCAAACCAAGTATAAAAAGGAAATGCTCAAGAAGTTTGGAATAAAAGATAGTAAACTACTTATTACTCCCATGATAAATGGATGAAAGTTGAGCAAAGAGGATGAGTCCTTTGATGAAAATTAGATAATGTAAAAATCAATAATAGGTATCTTATTATACCTAACTAAATCAAGACCAGATATCATATAAGTAGTGTGCATGGTTGTAAGATTTTAGGCTAATCCTAAAGAGTCATATGTTAATGAAGTAAATGAGATCTTTAGATACATCAAGAGAAAAATTAACTATGGCATATGATATCAAACAAGTGAAGATTTCACTTTGACAACATATATAGATTTTAATTGGGTAGGAAGTGTGGATGATAGAATAAGAACTATTGGTGGTGAATTTTTCTTTGGAAACAACATTATTTCATGGTTGAGAAAAAAATAAGAGTCAATTACTCTTTCTATAATAGAAGTAGAGTATATAGTAGCAATGACATGTTGCAGTCAAGTCTTATGGATGAAGCAAACACTCAAAGATATCAAGGTTGAGTGTAAGTCACCTATGTATATTCTTTATGATAATTCAAGTGTTATTAACATATCAAAGAATCTAGTGATGCAATATATAACCAAGAACATATCAATCTAGTATCACTTTATAAGAGAGAAGGTTGAAAAGCAAGATGTCACAATGGAATCTTTGCCAACTAAGGATCAAATTACAAAAATATTCACCAAACCTCTTCCCAAAGAATAATTTAAATATCTGAGATAGAAGTTGGGAGTGGTGGCTCCTACACCACATCACTAGATACTTATGATAGGGCATGAGTCTAGGGGGAGTCTCATAGAAGCTTTATTAATCCCTGAAAGAAGAGAGAAAAGGAAAATCAAGTATGCATATCTTTGTAAATTTATAATGAGTTGATGGTTTTATATTCTTAGAAAAACTCCTTTATTTGATAAAGGGAAAGAAACATTTGTAAAAATAGTTAAAAAGAGTCCCTTTTCCATTGATGTAAAAGGGGGAGAAGAAGAGAAGAATGATCTCTACACACGTTTGTATAAAAAGTGCAAATGTTAAAGAGGAAGCAGAGCAAGTGTCTAAGTTGAGTATTATCCAAATGTGTGATTTATTAAGGGGGAGAAAGTTTGGTATGAACAACATCAATTTAGGTTCATCATAATCCAATGTAATCAATCATATAAAAAGAGCAAAGTATTAGAATACCATAGAATGTAGTTTGTCATCAATGACAAAGGGGGAGATTGTTGGAAATATGATTATCATTGATGTCAAAAGGGACATTATGAACATGTCATTAATTTTTAAGACTAAATATGGTGATTAGAGGATATGAAAAGGATCATATTAGAGGTTAAGGATGATTTAAGTGCTTCTGTGCATGAGTGGAATTCATTTGATTATTCATATTAATCATCTAGACATTTTCGGTCGATATTACAAAAATCTAATAAGGCAATTTGTTGATGTCACCATTACCATGTGTGGATGAGTCTAGGGGAGCTAATCATATGGTTGTGATCATATTAGTCCCTATTTATTATGTTCTAGATTTTAAGTCATGTGATGAATCATGGTAGAGGATATGGGGATGTAAAGTTGGCTACATAGATAAAATTCACTATGTTTCTATAGTTAGCCAAATTTTCAAAAGGGTTCAATAGAGCCAAGTAAGCATATTGATGAGGTTAGCATTCACACATATGAATGTTCTAGGATAAAATGATCATATGGGTTTATTTATTTTTATGCCTAGTTTTTATGCACTAAATCTTAGGTCATGCAATTTAGTGCAACAAAAGATATTCTTAGGAAAATTAGGTCTCCCAAGAATTTTGACAGTGTTTTCTAACATAGTCAAACTCTCAATTTGCAATAAAAAGCTAAGTAGGCACTTTGATGATTCCATACCTTGACAATATGAATTATTCAAGAGAAAATGAATATATGGATGGAATCCCCTATGTAAGAGTATATTATGTGCTAAATCTTAGGTCATGTGACTTAGCATAACAAGAGTTATGCAGGTGTAAAGTTAGCCTTCTAGGCATATTTAAATGGTCCCTATAATCGAATTTGCACAAGGTCCTACAAATTTGTCATGATTTTATAAATATAATTTATAGGCCTTTACAAAGGAAATTGATAGAATATTTATTATGGGTTTTTTCATGAGCATCTTAGAAATTTGATCTATAGGTTCAAATGAAGAGTGATGAGCCTAGAATTGAATTATCTTTGCTCTTGGACATTATAGGGTTTTTTAGCTACACCCTACAGGTTTAATTCATGGTGTCAATAGGATTTTATATTTTTATGTTGATTAGATATAGCTTGGACTCAAAATCTTAATTTATAACTTAAGCCTTTATCGTCATTGTAAAATTAACCCCTTTGACCTACCAATTATTAGCTTGAGTTGTGATTAAAGGACTTAGTATTTCCTAAGTATTAAAATTTATATTTATCCCATCTTGAATAAAGGTTCATGTTTAATCATACAATTTAATATCCAACAAAGTGAAGTAAAGTCAATATGTCAAAGGCATTTACGAGTAAACACGCTAGTGATAAGTGTCACAATCATGAAACATTGAATAATAAATCTATGGTGAAGTTTAAAGTCAAATCATCAATGTAAAATGCAAGGGTGCCAAGTGTATCAATAGTATAAATTGACAAAAATGTATACAAGGCATGCGCTAATGCCAAATGTCACATTTTTTAGAGCTAAGTAGAGATAAATATCAATCTTGTCTAAAGATCTAATGGTGAGTAGATGATCATGCAAAGGATATCCAATAGAGTGAAAGGACCCAGATGATGTTTAGTGCTTGATGTTTATTGACATAGTGGTGAGTTAAATATTGAGTATTTTTGAGAATATTAATGGAGTGTAAGCTATCCAAAGGCTCAGGAAGCAGTGAGATGGGATAAAGAGCTCAACATTTAATGATTAAATAGAAGTAATGATCATAAATCTTCCTAAGATAAAACAACACATGGGAGATCAGATCAAAATATCTAATGGATACATTTTAAAGTGTGAATATAGTGAATATATGGAACCCTAAATCAATTATTTATAGATATGACATCTAGGACATAGAAAAATGTTTTTTGAGTTATTTCTATTGAGCAGAGTTAAATAGAGAGATATAGGTAGAGATCAAGAGAAATGAAGTGTGTCAAATAGAGATAAATATAGACATAAAGATAGAGGGGAAGAGAAGAAGAAAAGGAAGAGAATGTGTAGGGTATGATTAGTTATATACTAGACCTATAACAAAGAACAAAGATTTGGATTTAGTAAATTTGAGTTATAGCTCCATAATAGATATGATTGGTCAATGCCATTAGACAAGCTAAGTTGGTGCTCAGTTAGGAAGTGGGTGCTTCCTTAGAATTGAATCTCTTAAATCAGGGGATTGGTGTCCCCTTAAGGTTCATTCTTTTAAACATTATAGCTAGTGATGTTCCTTATTTTGATTTTGTATTAGAATGGTAGATTGTATAAACTATTCTCATAGTGTTTTTTTCCATATTGGGTTTTCCATGATATATCTTATGTTATGTGTTTTTTTGTGTATATGATCTCTGAATATAGTTTTAATCTACATTAAAAGGTTTTGAAAAGGACTAATTTAATTAATATACTAATTCACCCCCTCTTAGTATGTAGTTATTTTCCAACAATTGGTATCATATCCCAGTTCTTTAGAAGAATCTTAGTCAGCTTAGGTAGATCTTGGAATGGTGAACACAAATGGCTAGTCAAAAAGTATCTTCATTAAACAAACCACCTCTTTTTTATGGATACACTATGCATTTTAGAGTATAAGAATGAACTTTTATCTATATTCATTAGGTTTTTATGTATGGATGTCTATTATAAATGGATATACAACTCTTGCTACAAATTTTACTGATCAGGCTACCAAGAAAGCATATGAGAACAATGCTAAGGAAAATAATACTATTTTATGTGGACTATCTAATTTAGAGTTTTTAAAAATGATGCATTGTCAAAATGAATAAGATATCTAGGAAAAACTAAAGAGCATCTATGAAGGAGATGACAAGGTAAATCAAACCAAGTTACATACCTATAAAGTCAAGTTTGAAATTCTTAAAATGAATTAATAAGAGAAAATTGCAGATTATCTCCTCAAAGTGTATGTAATAGTCAATGCAATAAAAGGCCTTGGAGAAGAGATGAAAGAATCAGTCATTGTCAAAAATGTCTTAAGATCTCTACCATCAAGGTATGACTCAAAATTCTTTGTAATAATGGAAGCAAAAGATATGGATAAACTCATTATTGATGAGTTACATGGAACCTTCACTACATATGAGATGAGAATGGGAGAAGTAGACAATTTCAATAGATAAGTTGCATTCAAAGTAGCTAAGCAAGTAAAGGTAAAAGCATTCTCATGTAGATCTGAGGAGACTTATGAAGAAGAATCTAACTTGTTAGAAGATTGAGAAGAGGGTATGGAAAGTAGAAAGGTAAGTTACCCTTCAAATTATATAATTATAGTAAAGTAGGACATTTTGATTCTAAATTCCCTTATAAAAACAAAGATAACACTAAGCAAGAATATAATAGTAAAAAGGTTAAACTTCACTATTCTAAGAAGAAAAAATTCTACAAATATAAGAAAGGCCTATACACGAAAAAGATAGTGATTCAATGGATGATAGTGATAGTTTTGATGATGATGATGACTATGCTTTTGTGGATAAATAAAATTAAGTTATATTCATGACAATATAATCAGCTTATGTGGATCAAGAAGAAATTTAAGAATTAGATGAAGAAGAAGGATAAGTGGATCTAGAATGTGAACTCATCTATGTTTTGGAGGAAATTAACAAGCTAAGAAAAGAGAGATCAACATAGAAGAAGCTTAGATAAAATGAGATTGATAAGATTTCCAAAGTCTTGAGAAATATGATCATATGGTAATGATCCTAAAGATATAAGTTTAAGAGGCCAAAATAATATAAGATGTATTCAAACTTGAACTAAAATCTAAATCTGATGAGTGCATGAAGTTAGAAGCAGAGATAGTGGCTTTGAGAAAAGAGATTGAGAAAGCTAAAGGATAACTATATAAAAGTTTGAAATTGATAGGGGGATCAAAAATTCTTGATGAATTGATCAACTCTCAAAATCCCTCAAAAGAGAGATCAAGTCTTGGCTATGAAAAGGGAAAAAGTTACACAACTAATATATCTACTAACCTATATGAAAACTTCAAGGTAGAAGGAGAATATGGAGCAAAGAAAGATAAATCTTGTAAGTATACAAAGATAGATTCAAATGTAGCTAATGTGAAGAAATTTGATAGAGAAAATATCCCTAAAGAAAAGAAGAAGACAAAGGTAGCTGATGCAAATGGATACACAAAAGTGAGAGACTTGAAAAAGCTAGAGTTTAAAAGAGCTCATCATGTTGCACCAAGAAATGTTATGACCAGGTATTCCTTATATTTCTATGGTTATTGATATAACTATAATCAATTTGGTCATAGGGCTAATTATTATAGAGTTTTACCTAAAAGGAGAGCAAATTTTGTAAGTAGAAACTCATTTGCTCGCCTGTTATATACAAATGAAATATGTTATAATTGCAATAATTTTGGTCACATAACTAAACAATGTAGAACTATCTTTTTAAGATAAAAAGTACATAATGTAAAGAAAGGCATGCATCCAAATGTGAACAAAATATCAAAAGTTTCTAAAAATAATCCAAATAAGAAACCTAAGGATGTGTGGAGAGTGAAAAATCAATCTATGATTGATCAAACTACACTATATGTTAAGGAGCATAATTTATAGGTAATAGATAATGGTTGCTCAAAACATATGACTGGTGATAAGATCAAGTTCATCAAATTTATAAAATGTAAGGAAGGATCTATCATCTCGGGAGATAACACAATAGTAAAGATCAAAGGTAAAAAACCTTGAACATAGATGGTAAACTACCTAGACATGATGTCCTTTATGTTGAAGGATTGAAGCATAATATACTAAATGTCATCCAAATGTGTGATAATGGATATAAGGTCACATTTTATGGAGAAGTCTTATAGCTAAAGAAATCTATAAGAATAGGTGTAGGGAAAAAGATTGAAAGAAAGATCTATAATCTTGTTGAAGTGAATGGTAATAGTTTCCTAATAGGAAAGATTGATGAGAGTTGGTTATGGCAGAGAAGAATGGGTCATGTTAACTTTGATAACCTAGTCAAAGTAATCAAAAATAAGTATGTCAAATACATGCCTAAGATAACCAAAACTGGAGATACTACTTATAAGGAATGTCAACTAGGCAAGTAAACAAGGTTCATGTTTCAAACAAATGAGTATGCAACTACAAATCCTATAGAATTAGTCCATACTAATCTTTGTGGTCCTACTAAGACAAGGGAATCTAAAGGAGATATATATTTCATATTACTTGTAGATGATTAATTAATAATTACATGGGAAACATTTTTGATGGACAAGTCATAAGCATTTAAAAGATATATTATCTTTAGAGCTATGGTCGAGAATGAGATTGGATAAAAAATCAAATGTTTAAGATCTGATAAAGGTGTAGAATTTACCTCAAATAAATCCATAGAGTATTTTGAGAATCATGGGATCTAAAGGCATTAGTCTACATCAAAGACTCCATATTAGAATGAATTTGTTGAGAGAAAGAATAGGATAGTCAAGGGTATGTCTAGAATAATGCTAAAAGAGGCCAAGTTACCTAACAGATACTAGAAAGAAGTAATCCAAATAGAAGTATACATCTTGTACAAAGTTCAATTGAGGGTAAATAGTGAGAAATATCCCTATGAGCTATGATATGGAAATCCCACCTCTATTAAGTACATCAGAGTATTTGAAAGCAAATGCTACATCAGGAGAAAGGAGGACAAATTGGGAAGCTTTGAATCAATATGTGATGAAGGAATATTTTTTGGTTATTTCACTAAATTCAAAGCCTACATATGTTACAATAGAAGTCTACACAAGATTTTAAAGAGCATCAATATCAATATTGAAGAAGGATTGAAACATGTTGAACCTGAAAAGGAAATGAGTATTCAAGAATCAGATCCTGAATAAGAAGTAATTAATGAAGAGGCTAAGGAAATGAATGAAAATTCACATCCAAGATTTGTTCAAAAGGATCATCCTAAAGAGTACATAATTGGCAATAAAAATGAAGGAGTTCAGATAAAGAGAATAGTTGCAATGAACAAGGAGCAATTAAGTTTTACTCTAATGACTAAAATTGAGCCTAAGAGATATGTTGAAGCCAATAAGGATGATAATTGGCTAAAATCCATGAAAGAAGAGCTGAGCCAAATTGAAAAGAACAATACTTAGAAATTAGTTCCAAGACCTTCTAATAATAATGTAATAGGTACAAAATGGGTTTATAGAAATAATCTCAATGAAGATGGAGTTTTTGTAAGGAATAAAGCAAGATTGGTGTGAAAAGGGTATACACAAGTTGAGGGCATCTATTTTGAGGAAACATTTGATCTAGTTAATAGATTGGAATCCATAAGAATGTTTCTATCATTTTGTATTTACAAGAAATTCAATGTCTTTCAACTAGATGTAAAGTCAACTTTCTTGAATGGGAACCTAGAAGAGTAACTCTACATAGAACAACCTTAAGGTTTTCATTAGTCAGAACAAGAATATTATGTATGTATACTAAAGAAAGTTTTGTATGGTATAAAAAAATCACCTAGGTCATGGTATTAAATATTAGACTAGTACTTGCAATAACAACGTTTCGATAAAGTATGTGCAAACAACAATGTGTACTTCAAATCAGAAGGTGAGCATATGTTGATTGTTGTTGTATATGTATATGAAATCATCTATGGTGGTAGTAATAACAAAATGTGCAAATAATTTACTAAAAAAATGCAAAGTGAGTATGATATGCCTATGCTTGGAGAATTTTATTTCTTCTTTGGTCTATAAATAGCATAAACTAATGAAGAGATATTCATATCCCAAACCACATATGCAAAGGAAATGATTAATAAGTTAGGAATGGAAGATAACAAAATAGTTAGTAATCCTATGATAAATAGATGCAAGTTGAGCAAATAAGATGAGTTCTTTGATGCAAATTAGATAATATATAGATTAATGATAGGTAGCTTGTTATACCTAACTTCATCAAGACTAGATATCATACAAGTTGTGTGTATGGTTTCAATATTTTAGGCTGATCCTAAAGAGTCACATGTCAATGTAGTAAAATGGATCTTTAGATACATCAAGAGCATAATTGACTATAGCTTGTGGTATACCACAAGTGAAGATTTCACTTTAGCAACATATACAAATGTTTATTAGGTAGGAAGTGTGGATGATAGAAGAATCACTAGTGGTGGTGCATTTTCCTTGAAAATAGACTTGTTTCATGGCTAAGCAAAAATCAAGAGTCGATTACTCTTTCTACAACAAAATCAAAGTATGTAGCAGTAGTGGCATGTTGCACTCAAGTCTTATGGATGAATCAAACACTCAAAGACATCAAGGTTGAGTACAAATCACCTATCTCTATTCTTTAGGATAATTCAAGTTATTTTAACATATCAAAGAATCCAGTGATGAATTCTAGAACCAAGCACACATCAATCAAGTATCACTTTTTAAAATAGAAGGTTGTAGATCAAGAGGTCATAATGGAATATGTTCCAACTAAGGATACAATTTTAGACATATTCACCAAACCTCTTCTTAAGGAATATTTTGAATATCTGAGATAGAATATGGGAGTGGTGGATCCTACACCACATCACTAGATCCTAGTGATAGGGCATGAGTCCAGGGGGGTCTCATAGAAGCTTTGTTAATCCCTGGAAGAAGAGATAAAAGGAAACTTAGGTGTGCATGTCTTTGTAAAGTTATAATGATTTTATGGTTGCATATTCTTGGATAAAATCCTTTATATGATAAATGTGGAGAAACATTTGGACAAATAGCTAGAAAGAGTCCCTCTACCATTGATTTCAAAGGGGGAGAAGAAGATCAAAATGATCTTTACACAAGTTTGGAGAAAAAGTGAAAATGTCAAAGAATTATAGCAAGTGTCCAAGTTGAGTATTAGGAAAATGTACCAATGCCTAAGGGGGAGCAAGTTTTTATGAAAAACCTCAATTTAAGTTCATCAGAAGCCAATACAAGGAATTTTAAAGAAATAGAAAAGTATTAGAAGATCAGAGCATTTATTTTTCCATCAATGACAAAGGGGGAGATTATTAGAAATATGATTGTCATTGATGTTAAAAGGGACATTATGAGGATGTAATTGATATTAAGTAATAAATATAGTGATTATAGGATATGAAAAGGATCTTATCAAATGTCAAGGGTGATTAGAGTTCTTGTGTGTATGAGTGGAATCCATTTGGCTCTTCATATTGATCATCTAGACATTTTTGGTTTATGACTAAAAATTTTGAGAAGGTAGTTTCCTGATGTCACCATTTTCATGTGTGGATGAGTCTAGGGATTTTGGTCATATGGTTGTGATCAAATCAGTCCCTAGTTATTATGTGATAGATTTAAAGTCATGCGATGAATCATGGCATAAAATATGGGGATGCAAAGTTGACTACTCAGACAAAATTCACTAAGTTTTCTATACTTAACCAAATTTGTAAAAGGGTTTAGTAGATCCAAATAAGCATATTAATGAGGTCGTGTTAGCACATATGAAGGTGCTAAGATAAAATGATCATATGGATTTTTCCTTTTTTATACATAGTTTCTATGTGCTAAATCTTAGGTCATGTGACATACCACGATAAAAGATATGCTTAGGCAAAGTAGGGCTCTCATGAATTTTGATAGTCTTTTCTAACACAGTCAAATTTTTAGTTTGTAATAAAAAGCTAAGTAGGAACGTTGATGATGCCATATATTTTGAATATGAAGGCTTCAAAATTAGAAAAATATATGGATGGAATCCCATATATAAGGTGATCTTATGTGTTAAATCTTAGGTCATGTGACTAAGCACAACAAGAGTTATGTAGGTGCAAAGTTAACCTTCCATGAATATTGAAATAGTCCCCATACTTAGTCAAATTTACACAAGGTCCTAAAAGTTACATGCTTTTACAAATATCATTTATGGTAATTTACAAAAGAAATAGATAGAAGATCTATTATGTGTTTTTCATGAACATCTTAGAAATATGGTTTGTAGGTTTAGATGAAGATTGGTGAGCCCAAAATTAAATTATCTATGATCTTGGATATAACAGGGTCTATTAATTAAACCCAAAAGGGTTTAAGTCAGGGCATCAAAAGGATTTTTTTATTTTGATGTTGATTGGATATATCCTAGACTCGATAGCCTAAGTTATAACTTAAGCCTTTTTCATCATTGTAAAACTAACCCCTTTGACCTAGGAACTACCAACTTGAGTAGTGACCAAAGGACTTAATATTTCCTAAGTCTTAGACTTTATATTTATCATAGTTTGATCAATGGCTAGCACTTAATATTATGATTGAATATTCAATGAATAGAGTCAAATTCAATATATCTAAGCCATCTCTGAGTAAACATGCTAGTGATAAGTGTCACAATCATAAAGAATTAAATAGTAAATATATGATGCAATTTAAAGTCAAATCATCAATAAGTAATATGAGGATTCTAAGTGTCTCGATAGAAAATTTTATAGTAATGTGTAGAAGGCAAGTGAAAATTCTAAGTGTCACATTCATGAGAGCTAGGCATAGATAAATATTAAGCTTGTCATAAGATATGATGGTGAGCAAATGATGATGCAAAGGAGATCTAATAGAGTGAGTGGACTCAGATGAGATTAAGTTCTCAATGTTTAGCGATAGAGTGGAGAGTTAAATACTAAGTAGGTTTAAGAATATTGTTAGTGTAAGTAATCTAAAGACTCAGGACATAGAGAGATGAGATAAAGAGCTTGATGTTTAATGACTAAATATAAGAAAATATTGTGCATATTCATAGATTTAATGGCATGTGGGAACTCAGATCAAATGATCTAATGAATGTGATCAAGGAATTTTACAAAGAGAGGAGGTTATATTAAGTGTTATTCCATAAAACCATTAAATCAACACACTAACATACTAACATCTCTAAGCCTAGATCTTAGGGGGAGCTTAATGAACAAAAAACAATTAAAAACCCAACTAAAATGCAAAAAACAACAATATTTACCTTCCTTGAGAGCTCTAAATGATTTCTTCATTTGGCTTTCTCAGATTATGTATAATAAGTCTTCATCAATGGCATATGGCTAACATCATCTTCTCTATGCATCATTATTGAATACTTGGCTTGATTGATATGGCTTGGCATAATTTTGACATTATAACACTAAGATTTTAGCTTCATGAATCTATTATTACATTATAGATCTAGTTTGATTGAGCTCCCTAATTGAAGAGCTCTAGGATTACTTTTATAGGCTTTTAAATCCCTTGGAATGGGTTAAATCTGACCACGGTTGAGTTTATTAACTTTTGTTGAGTTTGGCATATTCCTAATATTATTTTAAATATTTTCCAAAAGTGAAAACTCACAAAGTAATGAGTGTGTTCTAGGATGTTCTAAGATGCTCTTGAGTTTCTTTTTTAGTAATTGATTTAATTGATTTATTATCTCATGGGTGAACTCAATTAGGATTCGAAATTGATTTAACTTGATAATTGATTATTTAATTATTTTTAGGCATTTAGTTATTTATTTTATTTTGATTAATTCAATGTGTGTATTTGCCTTGTTTAATTGATTTAATAGGACAAATTAATTTAATGTAAATTTATAAATTCAAATTTGAGACTAATAGAAACTCTTAGGTTAAATGTTTGATGATTGGTAAGAATTGGTCTAATAGTCTGATTCAAAGCCATTGGTGGCCAAATTTGCATGTCTATAGTTTTCCCCTATTTGGTAAGATGTTTCAAGCTATAAGCATAGTAATGTCTATTCAAATAATAAAATGTTTTCTTATGCTTATGACTATAATGGTAATGACTAAAATATAGTTGCCCCCCTCAACAGAGTGATTAGAAAGTGGATCAATAAATGGTCCCTAAAAAGAAAGAAGTGAAATTAGGGGACTAAAAAAATGAAGATGATGGGGTGACAACACAATGATTCACCTAAAGTTGGGAAAAATCATTGAGAAATGCAAGTGGGATGGTGTACAATGGTTTGCCCAAAGGTGGTTATATGCATTTTACCCCAATAATGGTAATGTGGGATGATAACACAATGATTTTCCATAGTAGGTGATATAATCATTGAGAAGATGGAGCTACCATAGTTAGGATAGAAAAACAAGAAAATAAATTGGTGATAACACTGATTTTCCCTAGTAGGTGATAAAATAATTAAGAATGCATATGGGATGCAGTATAATATTGATGCAGTATAACTTAATTAATAAAAAAGTGATTAATGGATAAGGATTGATAGCTTGATACAGAGGATAAAGATGAATTTGGGATAACTTGATAGTAGGGAGATGCTTGTTTGAACTAAGAAAGCTTGAAATTCTTTTGTTACTTAATTACTCTATTTGGAATATGATTGGGATTGTTATTGATGTTAGTGTTGAGAAAATGGTGATGCTAAATTAATGTTGTAGACATCTCAGAGTTGATTTTTTGTTGTATCATTTAATGGTAGGCCTCATGATAGATCACCATGGGGGTTTGGACAAAATATGCATAAGGATTGACTCTCGATATCTGATACTCAATAAAAATAATTGAATTAATGATAAAAACCATGATGATAATGTATAAATTTTAATATGGATATATTCAAGAATAATGTGCAAGGAATAACCTAATGAACACATAGTCTAAATCAAGACCATAGTGCTAAAATTAAACAAACATGCACACAAACAAACAAACAAAACAAAGAAATAAAATTAAAAAAGAAATAAATAAGTGTTAGTCCCTATGTTAGTATAAAAAACATGATGTATATTACTCCTAATAATAATTGACAAATAAATAAACAAATAATATGGGGGAATAAAATAAAAGGAAAGGGGTGGCTGAGTTGTCTCCATATGCGCTAGGTAGGTGGACGCTACCTACATAGTTCCATGGATATGATGATCCAATGAGAAATTTAGTTCTCCTAAGAAATGGAAATAAAATGATGATTGATATAAAACATGATGGATGTGATATAATAATAGGGATGAACTCAAAAAATGATGATAACATAGGATACAAGGCCAAAAATGATGGGAAAACTAAGGAACAAGCGTTTTATTTTTGACTTAGTGAGGGTTTTTAGAATCCTTAAGGCAAAGAAGTGGTCAATGTTTTTGGTTTTTATAAATAATTTTAATTTTTTTTTGTAATTTTAAAAGCATCTAAACTCAATCAAGAATGATGAGACACTAAAATGGTCTAAGATTTCAAAACAATTAGGCATTATAACTTGAAATCATGATCACAAAATAGTAAGAGCATGGCTAAAGTTGCTCACAAAATGGAGAGAGTATGGCTAAAAGGGGTTTGAGTTGAGCTTAAAATGAATAAAATTTGCCCCACATAGTCCCAAAATGGCTTTAGTTCATAGTATTTTACCTCATAGTAGAGCAATCTGACTATTGTAGTAGCTAATTCAAAAAAAATAGGGATAGTTGGTATGATGTCATAGAATGGCACACGAATGGCTAGGTGATATGTCAAGGCACGATAAACAAATGTTGCCCCTAGTTTTCCTATAGGTAGTTATAATTAAGATACAACTGATATATCAATGATACCAATTTGCCCCAGTAAGTGATATAATTAGTATCAAGACCAGTGAACACTGATTTGCCCTAATAGGCGATATAATCAAGCTCACATAAATAAACTTGATAAGAAGGGAATAAGAAATGAAGGATGCAACTACCAAAACTTATATCAAACTAATCCAAAATACTACCTCTATTTTAAATTCAATCTGATTCTATATGGTGAAAATGTGAAACTGATGGATGAACCAAGGTCAAATGGTCTAGGTTGATAGGGTTCAAAACATGTTTGGTCAAGTATGAATAGAATGGTTGGATGGTATAGTATTTATTTTAGGATAATTATTGGTTATGATAATGAATAGTTTTATATATTTGATAAAATGATATTACGGTTTCCCCCAAGTGATAAGGCAAATGGTTAGGATAGGAAATAATGGCAAAAGAATTGATAACTTGATATGATATTGTGCGTGTTTAGTTTTGGTCTAGGTATGATAAATGATTATGTTGTTCCTACTGAAGTGGAGATGCATAAATTTATCAACAAATGATACAAATATAAAACATGATCATGTTAATTTTTAGTCCATACTTCATGTGAATAGTTGTTCAGTGATTTTGATTCCTTCAAACACTATCAAAAACTAGATGCAAATTCAGATGCCAAGAATGTTATTGTGATCTTAGTTGGTCAGTGATTCTGATTCCTTCAAACATTGAGACAAGATATTAGCATCTACAAAGGAAAATTATACCATGGATGGTAAATAGGGATAAATTTTGTTTGATAGGTTTGTTTGTGAAATGGAATGATGGAGGATAATGACATGTGTAATGGTTGGGAAACAAATGAAAATAGAGATTACTAGGAACACACAATGTTACTAATTTTGGATTTGACATATCTTTGGATGTGATGGGGTCAAATAATTTTGAGTATTCTCTCAATAAGACTACTATATTTTACTATGTTTTGGGCCTAAGAGTAGCTACTGTCTGATTAGGTTGTAAATGGGAAACTATACTGATTTGATTTTTGATAATGTCTTCATCAAGTAGTGAAGAACTTTTGTGCTCAACTATTGGTACCTTGAAGAGGTTTCTACCTATGAATTTGTCTTGATTATCCCATAACACATCTAATAATGTTTCACTAAGTAACATGGATTTTTGAATTTTATTGTCTTCCAGTGCCTCTAAAAAGGTTTCACTAGAATATGATGAGTTTTGACATTGATTATCCCCTAGCACCTCTAAAATGGTATCATTAGGAGAGTGTTCTTCTGTTATATGAATTTGGTCTTGGCCTCCTTGATTTTATTCATCTAATATGTCACCATGGATTTAGTTCAACAAGGTATGATTCTTCTAGTCCTAATCAACACTTGTGGGAAATGGAATGTCAATGACATGGTTGTGATGGTTGGTGGTAATGGTATGTGGAATAATAATGGAATAGAGGTTGGAAGCACAATCCTCATAGAAGACACTAGGAGAAATTGTGTCAATGATGAAGGAATCATCTTCAAAAACAATATAAGAATCATAAATGTACTCATACTGATTTTCTAAGAATGCATAACTAATATTGTAATAGTCATGAACTTATGCTATTTTTGAATCTGATTCTGACTCAAGGGACTCTAGATATAATGTTTAAACTAGTGTTGATTATACTTCTAATGCCAAATTGAATGTCAATTCAAGAATATAATATGAATCTAACTCTGATTCTTCATCTGATGGATACTTTATTATAATGATGTCTTATTAAATGTTTGGTAGTGGATAAGTAATGGACTGTGATAGCATAACAGGTTCCACTAAGATAGGCATGTCAAAGTGAGACTCCTCAATAATGTCAAAAAGATCAAGATCTAACTCCTTAAAAAATGTCTTGTCAATAATAAGATCTTAAAATATAAGCATATGGTCAAGGTAATTATTTTCCCAAATGTGGTTACAATCATTAAGAAGTGACTCAGTAAAGACTAGCTTGTCAGAATGAGACTCCTAAACAATAGGTATAATATTAAAAGGTGATTCATCATAGGTTGGCTTATCACAAGTGGTTGGTTCAACAAAATCATCTTGGATTGGTTGGTTTTCTTAGCCTTGGTTTATAATGAGTTGGAAAATACCATTTTTGAATAAATATTGGTCTCTAAATGATTAGCTTGATTAAGGTATTCATTGGATTGGTTGGGGTTAAAACTAATTGATTAGTTAGGGTTGTGATTGGATTAGTTGAATGGATGGTTGTGGTTATGATTTGATTGGTTAAGGTTTGGATTAGATAATTATAAGGCATTATGGAGCTTGATTGCTTAAAAAATCCAAAGGACAAGGTCTTGGAATATAAATGGTATTCCTTGGATGTTGTGGATCTTGGTAGCTCACATAATCCAAAGGATGAGATCTGATAAGGAAACTTTTAGGGCATTGTGTAGTTTGGTTTATTTCACAAGACAAATCATCCAAGTCCTCCTCATAAACCATATCATACTAGTTGATAACTTAATTTGAAGCATAATCAGGTTCTTGAATTTGTTCCCTAGATTGATTATGGTAAGGAAGATATAAATCCATCTCCCAAACAACATTATCATTGTAGAGGTTTGTAACTAATTCCTCCTCACCAACCATATCATCCCATTTGAGGTATTTACTTTGGACTCTAATTTGAATTTTCCAAGATGGGTAAAATCAAGTCTCATAAACCATGCTATCATCAAAAGGGCCTTGAATAAAGGCATACAAATCAAAGCCATTTTGTGCTGCCATTCTATCATAATTTGGATTTTATGTGACTCCACCATAAGTGTATCTAGACATATCCACATCAATGATGAAATCTATGAAAATGAAAAGGCATAGAGTTTTAAAAACTCTAAAAAATAATTTCGAAATGACAAAAGTTTCAAAACTTGGTCTAGCTTGGTCAAAAGTGGAGTTGCATCTCCAACATGGTCTAAAAATGGAGTTGTATCTCCAAAATTATCTATGCTAGAACTTGGCATAAATAGTCTGATGTCAAATTTCATACACACAAAAGGTCAAGCATCTAAATAAAAATTGGCATGTCAAAAGTGTTCCAAACAAGGTTTAAACCAAGAAAAGGAAAAGTAGAGTTGCTAGATCTTTTGTCCAAATGTGGAGTCAAAATTTGGCTCAAACAAACATGATTTTCTAGGAATTTTTTCCAAAAGGCATCAAAATATAGAGTATATAATAAAGTTTGATGTGATTTGATTTAATCTAACAAGGTTGGAATAACTTTTACATAGACCCAACACACATAATCAAACATAAACATGATCAGTTGGTATAAGCTATAAGGCAAAAGGCACCTAGAGAAAAGACTATGTTTTCCAAAATAAAGGCACAAATGATTATGAGGATAGGTTGAAGGAACAAAAAAGTGATAGTTTTCATATTTGGGTAATAGATTAACCTAAATTATGAAACCCAAAAGAGAAATATTTGTATATCAACCCTTGTGAAGTGAGGCCTAAATAGAAATCACTCAATGTTTGAATTTGAACTTGAAAAGGTTAATTGAAAACTCAATGGTTAAAAATTATGATTGGAATAAAAAAGATATACAAAATTGAATAGCATGATGGTGCATGAACAAGGTCTAAATGGCATATGTGACATGGTTTGGTTGGTTTGAAATAATGGTTTTTTAAAAAAGATAAAATGAGTCTTGAAACAAATTGAGTAACATAACGGTGTTAGCATGCTCTAATGATGTGATCAATTTTTTATTTCAAAGACTCTATGGTTCAAACTTGATAATGATGTGGGTAGCATAATGGTGCCCATATCAAACAAGTAACACACACACAAACATGTTTAGTAAAACTTGCAAGATATAAGTGTGGCGTAAAATGGCCAGTATAATGCCTCTTTGATCAAGGAGTGACATATAAAAAAATGGTTTTTGACATGGTTATAAATAAGCAAATAAGTTTTAGTCTACCACGCCAAGAAAAAATGACCAAAATACACTAATTATAATCATCCAAATTCTATCAAGGGTATGGAAATGTGGAGTTGACTAAACTAATTATTTTTCAAACATTCTAGATGGATAAATTGTATACAAATTTCACATTAGCATATAAAATAAGCACACATCATTTGGGTCCTTTTCATATGGCTTGTTGTAAAAAAAAGGTCTTGCCCTCTATACAACCACTACATTCATCTTTTATTCAATTTAGTGTGATGTCCAACATGTTCAAACATCCTAGGCATAGATTCTAATAACAGAGATGGTTTAACCACTCAAACCATCATCCCAGTGATGGGATCCCAATTTATATCCCCCCATGGAGAGGGTTTGAAGCTGATGATAGGAGATGAAACCTCAAGTTAAATATTCCCTAAATAACTCATTAGAGTTAATTTTTGTCACTTGAGATTTAACCCAATGAGGAGATGATAAGTCACTCCTCATTCAAGTGAGACAATGGAACCACCGCATGGCTATGGGTATCCCTAAATTGAGGTGGATCTTTAGATGAGGGGCTAGTTCCCCTTGATGTATCCTAATAGCTCAACCCTAATACTAACACTTGAGGGGATGAAAAGGGATAAGAATGGATAAAATAAAATATACTCTATGGGAGGTGATACACCAAATTTATGCTCTAGTTACACCCTTTGACATGTACTTAGAACTAATAAGAGTTATGTCCATACACTTCATCTAATGACTATCTTATATCTCACATAAATACTTCAATCATGGGATCTTAGAGATAACTTAGGATAGAAGGACATAAAAAATAGGATTTATAAGAAACTCTATTGAATATACTACTCAATACACCTAAAATATCAACCTTAGACACTTCTTGTTGACCTGTAAAAGAGAGATCATAAAACACATAAGGCACTAGGAAGAGTACATGTGAAGGTAGACCAAAACTACACTTGCCCATAACCAACAACCATTATGTAAACTTAGTGAAATATTTGATGAAGTAAAAACAACTATATTTATTAGCTTTAAGGAAAAAAATTAGTTGGGATTTTCCATACCAAGGTGGAGATATGCATACAATAGCCAAAAAAAGCTCAATTTATAACAATTGTGTGCATGTGAGAGAGAGAGAGAGAGAATTTCAAGAGTATTTTAAACACTTTTAAGATAAGGAGGAGGATTTATTATAGTCATAACATCATGTATGAAACATGTCCTAAAGAGAATCAAGGATAAATATATGAAAAACTTAGCTAACTCATCCACATGTGCTATAGGTTCCCTTATGCATGCATAAGAAACTACATTATCACTTCATATGATTAGGTTTGATGATGGGTCTAAGAGAGAGGGGTTGTAAAAAAGTCCTCAAATGAATTTGATTATCCCTTCATAATCCCTATCCTTATATCCATGCACAATAATCCATGATAGTCCAAAAATGGCTCCTTTCCATGCACCTCTCACATTGACACCTAAAACCCTCCCAATTCTTCAGTCTAATACATGCACAAGGAGGTATGACATGTCTCAAGGGTTTACATATCATTAATTTCATCAAAATATCCTTAAAAATCTTTCCAAATGAATTTCCACCACTTTTCCCTAAGTGTTCACTATCTTCCCACTAGACTAGATGAAATCAAAGAGGTAGTAGATAAGCTTAAGAGCAGAGATAGTTGATCAAATGTCTATGAGGAATTATAAAAAGTCCTAAAATCTCTCTCAAAATTTATTTGGTCTCTTTAAATTTCTCAATTCCTAAAAAACACATAATTTTTTAAAAATAATCCCTATTCTGACCCATTTTATATAGGCACATACAACAAATTATAATTGGAGGAATCTTGAGGGAGACTACTAAAATTTCCCAAAGTTTCATGGCATTTCCTTCTCATTCTCATGCTTAATTTCCATATTTTCCCAATTGGGTCCTTAAGAGGGTTTCATGAGGGTCTCTAGTCACTTTCAATATTAACATTTGTTCACAAAGAACATACATTGGAACTCTTTCAAAATTCCACTAAGGGATTCTTAGGGATCCCCTTCATCATCTTCAAATACCCTAAGTTCATTTTGTCATGAAATTTTTAAGAATTTAAAGTTGGTATTCGAGCTCCTTTCTTGCATTTTAAGAGGGCCTAAGCACAATTGAGGCCAAAAATAACTTCTTGATGGTTTTCATTTCAATATAAAGTCTTATATACACTTTATGCCTCCCCAAGAACATTATTTAATAGGTCTTAGTGGTGATTTAGTTCTAAAATGATAGAACTCTTGTCTAGGCACTAGGCCTAGATTAGGTTTACTAGACCTTACCTATAACTTTAGGTTAAAAATACCTACCTTAATGAATTCCATAAATTAAATGACTTATAAATCTCCAATATACCTCTATATACATGAAAAAAATCATTGGAGTACTTGTAAAAGGTTAGAATTTGGAGTGACCTTCCATTTGGAGATAGACTTGCCTGTTGTCTCACTAGGTCTACCTATAGAACTCCTTATCTGGACCACCTTGCATATCATCCAACCTTATAGATTAGATTTTCAGGTTTTATCAGGTGTGCTCCAGCTTCAAAGACCCTCATTTTATCTCTCCTTTCCTTTTGGTCACCTACTTCACTTGTTTCCATAATGTTACAAGGTCTGTGCAAGGGGAAAAGTGCCCCCTATCTAAGACATAATAGGGGGAAATTACCTTAATGTTATTTCCAAATTGACCACTATAGGATATTATTGAACTATTAATGACACTCTATACTGATTTTTGGCTCTCAACTCCAAGATTTGACCTCTAAACCTTCTATATTTCATAGGCAAACTTTTCCTAGGTATACTATCCATAGGGTATGAGGAAATGGACTATGTGTAGAGTTATAGTAGTATATATATCCATTTTACTCATATTTTAAATATATATATAACACTCATTAAATTCTCATTTAATTGGTCATCCACTATTTGGCAATGTTGAACTCTGTTTACCATGCCAATGTACTTTCTTCCCCAAGATTAGGCCACCTGCCTACTATAGACTGAGACACTCTACTTGACTGATCCTTAGAGGTTTATTGACACAAAAAAATATTATAATAGTGTTTTAAAACATTTTAATAGTCCTTTTAGGTCACTATCCACTTTTTATAAGTCAAACTCCACCAACATAGTCTCATTTAGTACAAAGAAACTTTACTCCCAACTAACTACCTATATACCCTATTTACCTAACCTATAGGTGGACTGAGACACCCATGTTATAGGTTAATTCGGCCTTAATATACCATATTCATGGTGTTTATGATGTAATTATATATTTTTTTCTCATTAAAACATAAACTCTCTTCTTCTTGTACATGATCACACTTGATTCACAAGTTTAATTCTTTCTACCTGTAGGTGCCACTTCTTAGGCCTATTATGGGTGATATTGGGGTTTGGAATCTAATTGATGATTATTTTATTCTAAATGATTGTTATTAATTCAAAAAACACTCTTATACCTTCTACTCACCTTGCATACTTAAAACAAAGTCAAAACATCAGCCTCCTATCTCACTGTTTGATACCTTTGCTATAGGTGTGTTTTAGCTTCAACTGTGATTGGATATGATGTTTAAGGACCTTATATGAAATATAAGAACCCATTAATGCATATAAATTTTTTTATTTAACTTGTATGATTTAAAACACAACCAAACATGCACTTAAGTCCCTATCTTTCACTGATTAAGACATTTCTCTCTTATCTTGCCTATAGGTGGATGTTTTCAATCTCTTGGGACATTGTTTATGATGTTAATGAAATATTTGAAGCATATTGAGTTAATATATATTAATATTTAATTTTAATTAATACACATATTTCATTATAACTTAACACATTCCCTTTCTTTAGACTGAGACACCCCTCTTTAGAAACCTCCCTATAAATGCAACTTAGTAGCTTGTGTATAGATAGAGGAAAGTTCTTGGGGGTCAAAACAAGGCACAACATATTTAATTTTTATCCTTATGTTCATGAATGTAAATTTTGGTCATTGAGAATCATTTAATCATGATAAAAATTCATGGTTTCTTACTAGAGATGTCAAAACCATTCATCTTTTCACAAGACTATAGATAACACTTGAAACTTTTCAATGTGTTTGAGCCTAGTTTTGAGGCATTGGAAATCTACCTTACACTTATTGTCACACTTTAAAATTTATCACATATATTATACATACCAAGGTATAAAATTTAATAATATGATTATCCTTCAAAACCATCATAGATTTATTGTATGAAAACAATAAAAACACCTAGGAGCTCTGTTTTGTGCGTTTAGGGATAATAGTCCTAAAACTTAGCCCTCTTCCTTAATATGGTTTTATAGAATCAAATGGGATATCAAAAGCTATAAAAATGATACTATGCAAATTAAAATCACAATAAATCTCTTCAATGGTTCAAAATCTCCATGAGACCCCTGTACCATCTTCTCAGTCCACTTGTAGCTATGGATATAACTGTGAAGGCTATTAGGATGGAATTGAGCAAGGATATGCATGTTTCCTTATATCATAGTCATCATATTGACATAAATTTGAATTTTATGACTCAAAAAATATGAAACAATCATTAATTCTTTCTTCCCAATCATGGAAAATCTCTCTCATTGCACCTGAGATAGTTGTATGTGCAAACTGGGCTAGTCTGCAAGCATGCACAAGCCTAGAAGAGGATTAACAAGTTTATGAAGCTTCAAAACCAATAATATGATATTAAAACCTATTAATAGGCATCATAAAACACATTTAATCATCAAAATCATCAAACCAAAACAAACTTTTCTGAAACTAGCTCAAACAATTACCCCTTTTGGATGTGAGTTTATAAAATGTTATCTAAAGTTTAAGTGATTATTTATTAAGAAGGAGGCACAAAAATGAAAATTATTGATATTTATTTTAATTACACTTAGAGACCCTTCATCCCCCAAAATCACTCTTCCCAACTTCACTTGTATGGCTCATACCAAAAGTTTGAAACTAACCCTTCTTAGCTTACAAGGAGAAAATGGAAGAAACAAGAGTTACATCTAAACTTTTTGGAATTATCTCAAAACACCAAGAATGTAAAAGAGTTTAAGGATATTAATAAACATCTTACCCACATCTTCACCTAAAAATGAGATCATCAATTCCATACAAATGCCTAAAAGGGCCTAAAAACAAGGAGAAACTCCCCATTTTTGCATATAATTGCCTCTTCAATTGACACTAATTAGTTTTTGATAGATCCTAACCTCTTCCATGTTTAAAATCACTCTTATGAAAAATATTCCCCCTTAAAATTCTGTACAAGTCATTAAATAGACAACGAATATGACCAAAAGCAATTTTTTGCATATGAGACATAATGAAATGTAAATTAATGACTAGTGAACCTCTTAAAACAAATAAAATACCACCTTAAGACATTTTAAAAATAAAATGAGCCTTTTATAACATTTTAACAGGGTTGAATTTAGTTGAATTGACTAGTACAAGGAGGGTGGGCTTAGACCAAGGCTAGAGCAAGGATAAGTAAAGTGTCTAGACCACTATGACACCCCCTATAAGACATGTGTAAACTTATAAAAAGTTTTAAAATGTAAGGGTTGACTCAAATTTGACCAAAGGTCAAATTTGGTCAACATTTTTGGTAACTATTAGGGTTAAAATGCTTGCCTATATTAAGGACTAATAACCTTATCCTATCCATTAGGCAAAGGGAGTCAAATGCACTTATAAATAGTAGGACCAGACCTTGACATGGCTAACAAACACCTGGTTTAACTCAAAACTCACAAAATAAAGAACAACACACAACAAAAGAAAAGCAAAACACCACTTTTGATACTAAGCACTTAGGGAATACAAGACACAACTGAAATCAAATAGATTATGTACATTCAACTTGATCTTACTTCCCTTCCTAGATTAAAAGTTAAGTATCTTCAATCTCCTTCCTCACTAGATGAATGAGGATCCCAATCATGCTTCCTTTTGGATGTGGTGTTAGATGAATCATGTTTTATTTTTACTCCTTGAATTTACATGTCATTTTATGAAGTCATTTCAAACAAGTCTCTAAATTTGATGAAATCCTATAGGACTTGGAAACATGCTTCATACTGCTATCCTTTTGTCTCCTCATGATAGATTTGCAAATCCATATATGGGACAACTTGTTTCATATTTATATCTTATTAAAGTATTGTTGACCAATTTTGCCCACAAGAAAAATTTTGGTCACCTTCTTCCCCTACTGTTTAATGCCAGTCATCTTCAGGTTGCACAAGTTCAATGAGTCCTATTCATGGCCTGGTTCAAGTGGTTCAGCGACCTTTGGTTGAAAAGTCCATCTTTAGGTTCAATATCTCTCGATTCTCAAACATTAAACCGTTGAACCGTTGAACCTTCTTGGTTCAACGGGCTTGGTTCAATGAATATGGTTGAAAGTGGATGGTTCAATCTCTTGGTTCAATGTGGTAGTTCAATTGGCAAAAGAAGTTCATCGGTGTTCAATAGTTGAACCGTTGAAATGTTGAGGCTTCTTGGTTCAATGGGTTTGGTTCAATGGGTTCGGTTCAA
This sequence comes from Torreya grandis, assembly GCA_037957365.1. Classification (NCBI taxonomy): domain Eukaryota; kingdom Viridiplantae; phylum Streptophyta; class Pinopsida; order Cupressales; family Taxaceae; genus Torreya; species Torreya grandis. Next base: position 1,641,720 of record JARHVA010000419.1, read on the forward strand.
AGCAAAGAGTTTATCAGCCTTGGTTCATTAGTCCATCGGTGTGCAATGATTGAACCTTGAATAGTTGAATCATTTTTGGTTCAACAGGCTTGGTTCAAGGGTATGCCCTTGGCCGAAGGGGAGTCTTCAAGTCAAAATGCCCTTTCGGAGGGTAGGCACTTCAACATTTTGCAAAGGAAAATCAAGTAAGGTTTAAATTCATTTAAGGTTCAATTTGGTTTGAAAACAGACTCAATCCCAAATTCCTTTAGACTTTTTGCCCGAAGGAATTCCTTCAGACAAAAAGTTTGAAGGAATTCGGGTGCACTTCAAGCAAAGCCAAGCCAGGCCAAGAGAATTTATGTGGACTTTTTGTCCATAGGAAACTATCCACAGACAAAAGCCCATGGAAAACATAAAGCAAATTGACCCTGGGAAATTGTCCATGGATAATTTGTCTGTGGGAGCTCGGGAGGCAGTCTGGAAAACAAAGGGACCCACCGAAGGACCCCGAAGGGTAGGTGCCCTTGCGAGGGAATTTCGGCCAAGTCAAAAGGGACTTTTTCAAAGAGACTTGTGCTAAGAAACATACAAGGCAAGGAATACAAGCCGCAAAAAGACAAAGCCACATGGACCTGACTGACGTAGCGATGGACCTGAGGACATCTTAAAGGATGTCAAAATTAATAGAATAGTATAGCCATTAGTTTTCAAAGCGGTGACATTTGGGAAGCCATCAAATTCAAGAAGGTGAAAAATCTGTTGGTGTTCAAAGCATGACGGTCGTAGGGACATCAAAGTTAATGAAATGAAATGGTTGTTTGCTTTTGAGTGAAAGAGTGTTAATCAGGAGCTAGAATACAATGACCTACTCGAATGTTTGCCCCCAAGGGCCGAAGGAGCTAGATAAAGATAAAATTGAGAAAATACAAGGAGACAATCATGGAATGAGCAAGTAGTTAGTCCAAGTGGCACCATTTGAGAAGTGACTCTGGTAGGTGAAACAGTTCCTACGAATTGATCATGAGAGGATGCAAACAGCTAGTAAAGCAATTGGTTTTCTCCATTTTACATTTAATGGGTGGACAAACCATGTATTGACCTTGAAATGGAAGATTTTGAGCAGACAAAGTAGATGGCTCATTAATGTTTTGAGTGACTTTTTCTTCCCAATGAAGGGACGTGATTGCCACTTGTAAAGAGGGAGTGCAAAATGGACTTCCTAGCTCCTCATATATATTACGAACTTGTAATTTTATAATCATCTTCCACATTTTACAAGGTGTATCCCTACTAAAATTTACACCTAAATCAATAAACATAGTTTTTTACCTCTTCTTGGATGGATATTCTGTATATGACCTGAGTGTTAATTTATGTTCAGTCATTGTCTTTTGATGCTCTCATAAGTTCAACACCAACACACCAATTATCTACAAAGCACCATTTTCTGTAGCTGACAGGAGAAGAGCTCTATTTGGAAGTATAGAATAGAGGAAGTCACTTATAGTATGTATTTCATAGCATCTTAGTGAGTCCATGTTCTTGTGTTTTCATAAGAACCTCCCTGTCATTTTCTTGCAGCTTGGTCTTTCTGCCAAGTCTAATTGTATGTATGTTGTTTTTGCCTGATCCTGAGTGTGGATGTGGGAAGGTCAACTTATTTTGGTGCATCACCTCTTTATAATAGTTTTTTTCCTACAATCTCCTTTCCCTTTTCATCCCCCCTCCATTATATAGCTGTATATACCTGTATTAGCATTTGCTGAAACAAAAATGATGCATCAAAGGGAGTTAGCCCTTATCTAGAGACTCTCCCCTCTAGCTTCACCAGTCCCATAGGTGAGAGGGGAGTTTCCATGTTGTGAAGAGAAGGAACGAGTTTAACTTCATGCCACTGGGTGCATTTTCCTATGTCAACAGTTTTGGCACACCCAGTTAGACACATAGTTTGACAACGTAGTAAGATATCAAGATTGATGCTGGCCTGTTATAGCAAATTGAGTATTTTTAGCATCTAGCGACTCTAAGTTAAATATATTGGTTAAGAGCAGCTTAGTGCCATTTAGAATTTTTTTTTGTATGTATAATCCTTTTGCGCGGAATCATGGGTCTTGTTTTCCTTCATGTGAATATGATCAGGCTCTAGATATTTATGAAATCACCTCAGGCAGCTCTCCTAGTTGCCCTACAATGATAAGTGAAGTGGCCCTGGAATTAGAGATTAATAGTCTGGAAGAGCACTACAGATATTAGTAGGAGCTGATGTATAATGAGGAGTGTTTGTTTAGGCAAGCATAGGCCTTGCAACCCATTGTGGAGGAGGTAACAAAATGGAGAAATCCATCTATTCAAGGCAGTTAGCCTTGTGTGCCCCCTCCTATTCTGAGAAAAGCCCCCTCTTTTACACCAAATACTTTCTATCAAATAGCACTTGCTCATTTTAGCTCATCAAATACATCTACCCCTAATCTCGTGCACCTAACTTTCCAACACCAGAGGGCATCAGAATAACCTCCCATGGAGATGAACCTTCTAAACTCCTTAGATTGTAAATCTTCCATTTGGGAGAGTACCACCAGCCAGCACATCCCTCTTCTAGAGACTCTTCCAGTGCATCGACAGTCTCTTCCTAGCATTCCTTAGCCTCCCCAAGTTTTTCAATGTGATGTGTAGATTTTGAGTTAGAGGAAGGATTGCCAGGAACCAGTGTAGAGCTTTGAAGAGGATCATGCTGGTGATCTCCAAGAAAGGCTCCTTCAAGAAAATATAGCCAAGAGAATTGTAGAGTTGGAGTCCCAAATGAGATTGCTCAGCCAATGTGTGGTGGACCTGTCTGAACCCAGCCCGTCCACACACTTCCAAGATAACTATCAGGCCACACCTAATATTGATGAAGTTCTGACCAAGTGGAAGGAGGAGAATCATTCGATTCTAGCTCAAGGACTACCTCCTCTTCCACATGTTTTTCCCACTTCACCCCTTCTCAAGGAGGAACCTATTTTTCAAGAGGTAGGTGAGGAGCAAAAGATCTAATCTGTAGTTCCCCAAGAGGTTGTCATGAGTGACAATGAAGGTGGAATCATCATTAATGCTCCTTGTGAAGACCTTATCAACAATGGAGAAGATGCAGGTCTTGCATATATGCAAATGTTATAGCAATATGAGGAGGAACAAACACATGGTGAGCCCTCTTCCCCTCTATTTGATGAACTTCCTTACTATTTTGATGATGAGGATGACTACGCTAAGGAGCCTGACTTGAAGGAAAGAAAGGAGAGGTCGGTCTTCCTAGAGGAACGCCTTGAAGAAGAAGGTTTTGAAGAAAGAGGTGATGTTCTGTGGGATGAGCAATCAGTTGTGATTTCATTTTAGACATCACCACAGTCACCCTTCTTCAAGAAGGCCAAGAGGAAGCAGAGGACGAATCCCACAAGATTTTCAATGAGGTAGAAGGAAACAAGTCAGACCATGATACATTACAGAAGGAATGTGCATATCAAAGGGCTTATGGTGATGAGCTAGCAGTCTTTGATTTCTTGATGGGATACACCAACTTAAAGAACCAATAGGAGGCAAGCTTCTAAGAACAAATAGAGTATGTATACATTGGGATCATGTTTGAATCTCCACTCGGGTACTAGCCAATGTAGGTGACAGGTAAGAAGAGTAAGTCACCAATTCTCTTTTTCATTCAGCTACTTGCCTGGCACCATAAGTCTTCTTGCCAGGAAGGGGACTTAAAAAATTTCCCCTTTGATCTAGGAGGGAGGTGAAAATACCTGGTTAGCTATATATAGTAGGTTGCTTTCAGTTTTCTTTCCCTATTTTCCCTAAGTGCTATTTGCACAAGTAGTTTTCTTAGCCTTGTGTGTGGTTTTTTTTCTTTCCCCTTTTGAGGTGAATCTATGTGTTTGATTTTGGAATTTATCAAAGATGTTACTATTTTAAAGTTACAATCTGAATCCATGCCTAATGGATTGTTAAGGCAATTGGCTTCTAAGCATAGCAGGCATGCTTCCTCTGTGAGTCACCAATTTGTTGACCAATTCTACCCACATGCAAAATTTTAGTCACCTTCTTCCCTTGCTATTTAATGCTAGTCATCTTCAGGTTACACAAGTTTAATGAGTCTGATTCATGGCCTAGTTCAAGTGGTTTAGCGACCTTTGGTTCAAAAGTCCATCTTTAGGTTCAATATCTCTCGATTCTCAAGCATTGAACCATTGAACCGTTGAACCTTCTTGGTTCAATGGGCTTGGTTCAATGAATATGGTTTAAAGTGGATGGTTTAATCTCTTGGTTCAACATGGCAATTCAATTGGCAAAAGAAGTTCATCGGTGTTCAATAGTTAAACTATTGAACCGTTGAGCCTTCTTGGTTTAATGGGTTTGGTTCAATGAGTTCATTTCAAAGCAAAGAGTTTATCAGCCTTGGTTCATTAGTCCATCGGTGCACAATGATTTAACCTTGAACTGTTGAACCATTTTTGGTTCAACAGGCTTGGTTCAAGGGTATGCCCTTGGTCGAAGGGGAGTCTTCAAGTCAAAATGCCCTTTCAGAGGGTAGGCACTTCAATATTTTGTAAAGGAAAATTGGGTGAGGTTTAAATTCATTTAAGGTTCAATTTGGTTTGAAAATAGACTCAGTCCCAAATTCCTTCAAACTTTTTGCCTGAAGGAATTCCTTCGAACAAAAAGTCTAAAGGAATTTGGGTGCACTTCAAGCAAAGCCAAGCCAGGCCAAGAGAATTTCCGTAGACTTTTTATCTGTAAGAAATTGTCTGCAAACAAAAGCCCATGAAAAAACAAAGCAAATTGACCCGAGTGAATTGTCCATGGACAATTTGTTTGTGGGAGCCTGGGAGGTAGTCTGGAAAACAAAAGGACCCGCCGAAGGACCCTAAAGGGCAAGTGCCCTTGCAGGGGACTTCCAGCTAGGTCAAAAGGGACTTTTTCAAAGAGACCTATGCTAAGAAACATACAAGGCAAGGAAGACAAGCCGTATAAAGACAAAGCCACATGGACCCGACTGACATAGTGATGGACCCAGGGACGTCTCGAAGGATGTCAAAATTAGCAAAATAGTATAGCCATTGGTTTTCAAAGCGGTGACATTTGGGAAGCCATCAAATTTAAGAAGGTGAAATATCTATTGGTGTTCAAAACATGATGGCTATAGGGACATCAAAGTTAACAAAATGAAATGGCCATTTGATTTCGAGTGAAAGAGTGTTAACCAGGAGTTAGAATGCAGCGACCCGCTAGAATTTTCACCCTTGAGGGCCGAAGGAGCCAAATAGAGACAAAATTGAGAAAAGAAAAGGAGACAAGCATGGAATGAGCAAGTAGTTAGTCCAAGTGGTTCCATTTGAGAAGTGACTCCAGTAGGTGAAACAATTCCTGTGAATTGATCATGAGAGGATGTAAATAGCTAGTAAAGCAATCAATTTTCTCCATTTCACATTTAATGGGAGGACAAACTGTGTATTGATCTTGAAAGGGTAGATTTTGAGTAGACAAAGTAGATGGCTCATTAATGTTTTGAGTGACTTGTTCTTCCCAATGAAGGGACGTGATTTCCACTTGTAAAGAGGGAGTGCCAAATGGACTTCCTAGTTTCTCATATATATTATGAACTTGTCATTTTGTAATCATCTTTGACATTTTACAAGGTGTATCCCTACTAAAATTTCCACCTTAATCAATAAACACAATTTTTTACCTCTTCTTCGATGGATATTCTGTGTATGACCTGAGTGTTAATTTGTGTTCAGTCATTGTCTTTTGATGCTCTCATAGGTTCAACACCAACACACTAGCTATCTATAAAGTGCCATTTTCTGCAGCTGACAAGAGAAGAGCTCTATTTGGAAGTATAGAACAAAGGAAGTCACTTATAGTATGTATTTCACAACATCTTGGTGAGTCCCTATTCCTATGTTTTCATAAGAACCTCCCTCTCATTTTCTTGTAGCCTAGTCTTTCTTCCAAGTCTAAGTGTATGTATGTTGTTTTTGTCTGATCCTGAGTATGGATGTGGGAAGGTCAACTTATTTTGGTGCATCACCTCTTTAGAATAGTTTGTTTTCCTACAATCTCCTTTCCCTTTTCATCCCCCCTCCATTATATAGCTGTATATACCTGTATTAGCACTTGCTGAAACAAAAATGATGCATCAAAGGGAGCTAGCCCTTATCTAGAGACTCTCCCCTCCAGCTTCACCAGTCCCATAGGTGAGAGGGGATTTTCCATGTTGCGAGGAGAAGGCAGGAGTTTGACTTCCTACCACTAGGTGCATTTTCCTTCATCAACAAGTATCTCATCATTATTTTCACTTATTACAATATCTTCAAAGTCTTCCAAAAGCATTGTATCATGAAAATTTGGAAATGTTTCTAGCTCCCACCTTTCCTTGATGTTGATAGGATCAACTTCATAGGTGGCTCTAGGATCGACTTTTGAATCATCCTCAAAAGGCTCAAGATCATCATAGATTGATCCATAATGAGCTAGAATATATTTATGATGATGTTATTCAATATATGCCTACTCCCAAACATCTTTGACTTGTTTTATTAGGATTTTAGTCTTCTCACATTATTCATACTCTTGGAACATTTGCATGTAGGTCTTCCACTTGTCTTCCTTTTGAGACACAACCTCTTGCTTGTCATGAATTGTAGTCAGATCTAAAGGAATTGTAGGCTCCTTGAGGAATTAAAATTCATTGCATATTATTTCAAAACTCTAGTATAATTCACCATCCTTTGATTGGTTTACATCATTAAAATGAAAAATAAGAGAGACCTTTTCCTCTTCTTCTTTGGAATCTAAAAGAACCTCTTTTAAGACCTCCTCTTCAACACAAGGAGGATCTTCTTCCTCATCTTCACAACCTGATATCTCTTTACTATCATTTATACCCTCTTCATATTCAATCTAATCTAAAATATCAATATCATCCCCCATCTTTGTGGTGTCCATATTAGGCATCTCAAAAATAAGGAGTTTAGCCAAAGAAGATTCCCAAGTAGCAATGCAATTCTCAACATTATAAGGGAAACATTGATCAGATAGAGGAGGTGGAAAGATGGGTTAAATGGTTTCTTGAGGAGGGTTGGAGGGATTTGAGTGGTTTAAAGCTTATCTCCCTTTCCAAATTCTCCACCTAAACATGATTTTTTCCTTTCTTCACAAGCTGCCACCACTTCTTTCCATTTTTGGAAGGTAGGCCTAGAGATGTTTTCATGGGATTCATATACTAATGAATGGGTGAATGATATGTTTAGTAAACTTGAATATTCCTTGAGATTGGCATCTTGATTGAAAAATGGAATAATATGGTTAGAAAGTTCATTTTATACTACCATGATAGATTGCCTTGAAATCTGATTGGCTAATTCAATCTTCCTTTCAAGATGAGCCTCAAAACTCAAACCTCCTTTCTCATAATATTCTCCAAATACATCAACCTAATTAACCATGACGTCATCCTTCCTTTGTCTAATCTCTTAGATGGACCTCCAAGAAGGGAAACTTTGGGTAATGCATAAAAGACTTGGTGTATTTGGAAACATGCTTAGGTTAGAATTTTGAGTGGGTAAAGTTGACACATTTAAAGGTTGATGTGGGATATATTGGGGTATCCAAGACTCATCTAGTTCATGAGATCTCAACCTTCCTTATAGGTGGAAAATTAGGCCACATAAATCAAGCATCTCATTATAAAGACATTTATAATTATCTCTTTCTATAGGCATCCATTCTTTCTTGACATGTTCCGAAGCATCCCTTACACTCTTGATATAAACACTAGGGATGACTTGAACACAACCAGATATAGTATCAAGGTCTAACATGTAGTCTTGGTAGCGAATAAGAGTTTTTTTGAAACATATAGTGGAATGACTTGGAGAGGAAACAAGTGGACTAGGTGAAGCATAAGCTTAATAGGGCTGGTCATAGGCAACATATGATTAATAAGGATCATGAAAAGTTTAGATAAGTACATGTTCATATTGAGGGGGAATACTCAAAGTAGGACACATCTCCTCAACTTGTGTTAGGATAAACTCAACATCAAAATAATCCATGAGACTTATGAGAAGTGTGTATAATAATAAAATAACTTCAATAAGAATACTTGGACTGATTAACTAATATATTTATGTTTGGATTCACCATTGGTGCTTAGTGAAGTTACCTCCAAAGGATGGTATCTTGAGGAGAACACCAAAACTCCTCAATCTCTTAGAACAAGACTCCCACCAAGAATGACAAAACTATTTTCACTTGAACTTGCACCCAATGAGGAGATGATAAGTCAGTCCTCATTAAATTGAGATAATGGAAGCACCTCAGGGTTGTAGGTATCCCTAAATTGAGGTCAATGTCTAGATGAGGGGTTAGTTCTCTTTGATGTATCACTATAGCTCAATCCTAATACTAACACTTGGGGGGATGAAAAGGGATAATAATGGCTAAAATAAAATCTAATACATGGGAGGTGATACACCAAATGTATTCTATAATCACACCCTTTGACATACACTTATAACTAAGAAGAGATCTACCCATACACTTTATCTAATGACAATCTTCTCTCTCACATCAATTCTTAAATCATGGGGTCTTGGAGATAGCTTAGGATAGGAGGAATTAGACAATAGGATTATAATAAACTCTATTTAATATACTAATCACTACACCTGTAATATCAACCTTAGACACTTCTTGTTTACCTATAAAAGAGAGATTACAAAACACATAAGACACTAGGAAGAGTACATGTGAAGGTAGACCAACAATACACTTGACCATGACTAGAGACCATTTTTTACACTTAGTGAAATCTTAGATGAGGTAAAAAAACTATATTTATTAGATTCAATGCAAAAATTTGGTAGGGATTCACTATACCAAGGTGGAGAGATGCATACAATAGCCAAAAATGCTTAATTTATAACAATTATGAGTGTGAGAGAGATAGAGAGAGAATTTAAAGAGTGTTTTAGAAACTTTTAAAATTATGATGAGGAGTTATGTTATTAATAAAATCATTTATTAAATATTTATTGAAGATAATAAAGGACAAATGTACCAAAAACTTAGCTAACTCCTCCACATGTGGTGTAGGTTCCCTTGTACATGTATAAGAAACTATCCTTCATGATTTGATTTAAAAAAACTAAATTATCACTACATATTATTAGGTATTACTATGGTTATAATTTGGAGGTTTTACAAAAAATCCCTTACATTCATTGGATTATCCCTTCATCATCCCTATTCTTTTGGCCATGCACAAACATCCATGGCAGTCCCAAAATGGCTCCTTTCCAAGTACCTCTCACACTTGGCACCTAAAACGTTCTTATTTATCTAGTTTTATCTATAAAAAATTAAGTATGACATGTATCAAGGGTTTCAATATCATAATTTTCATCAAAAAATCCATAAAAGGCTTTCCAAATGAAGTTCCACCACTTTTCCCTAAGTGTTCAATATCTTACCACTAGACTAGATGAAATGAAAGAGTTATAAAATGGGATTAGGATCTAATATATTTTATAAAATGGATTTTATGAACTATAAAAAGTCCTAAAATCTCTCCCAAAATTTATTTGGTCTTTTGAAAGTTATCCATGCCTTCAACACACATAATTTTTTAAAATTAAGCCCTATTCTGACCCCTTTAATATAAGTTTGTACAAAAAAAATTCATTAGAAGGATAATAAATGATTATAATACAATTTCCCAAAGTTTCATGGAATTTTCATCTCATTATCATGATTAAATTTCCATATTTTCCCAATCAGTTGCTTAGGACGGTTTCATGAGGGTTTCTGATCACTTTCAGTCTTAACGTTTGTTCATAAAGAAAAAACTTTGGAACCATTTCAAAATAACACTAAGGGATTATTATGGACCCAATTAATCATCTCAAAATACCTTGATGTCCCTTTCAAATGTTCATTAAATTTATAAGAATTTGAATTTGGCATTCAAGCTCCTTTCTTGCATTCTAGGAGGGTCTAAGCACACTTTAGGCCAAAAATAGCTTCTTGATGGATTTATTTGTAATATAAATTATTAGATACAATTTATTAATCCAAAATAACATGATTAAATAGGTATTAGTGTTCATATAGTTCTAAAATGATAGAACTCCTATATAGGCACTAGGCCTAGATTAGGCTTACTAGACCTTACCTACAAATTTAGGTTCAAAAGACCTACCTTGATGAATTACCTACATTAAATGGCTTATAAATCTATAACATACCTCTATATACATGAAAAAAATAATTATAATTATTTTATAAGGTTTAAATTTTTAATTACATTCCATTTGGAGCTAGACTTCCATGTTGTCTCACTAGGTCTACTTGCACACCTCCTTATCTTGACCACCTTGCATATCCTCCAACCTTATATCTTAGATTTTTATGTTTTATCCTTAGAGGTTGATCCTTGAAGGTTTATTTACACAAAAAAATATTATAATAGTTTTTTAAAACATGTTTAGAGTCCCTTGATGTCACTTTCCACTTTGTCTAAGTCAAACTCCACCAACACAGTCTCATTTAGTACCAACAAACTTTACCTCCAACTAATTGCCTATATACCCTATTTACTTGACCTACAAGTGGATAGAAACACCCATATTATAGGTTATTGTGGCCTTCATATACCTTTTTCATGGTGTTTTTGATGTAATCATATATTTTTTTCTCATTAAAATGTAAACTCTCTTCTTCTTGTACATGATCACACTTGTTTCACAAGTTTAGTCCTTTCTATCTATAGGTGCCACTTCTTAGGCCTATTATAGGTGATATTGTGTTTTTTAATATAATTTATGATTATTTTATTCTCCATTAAGGTTATTAAGTCACAAAATAATCTTATACCTTATACTCACCTTGCATACTTAAGATAAAGTCAAAACATTAGCCTCCTATCTCACTGTTTGATACCTCTATTGTAGGCATATTTTAACTTCAAATGGGATTGGATATGATGTTTGGGACCTTATATGAAATTTAATAACCCCTTAATTCATATCCATATTTTTATTTAACTTGGATTCCTCAAAACACAACCAAACATGCACTTATGTCCATGTCTCTTACTAACTAAGACATTTCTCTCTTATCCTACCTATAGGTGGGTGTTCTCAGTCTCTTGGGACCTTGTTTATGATGTTAATGAAATATATCAATCATATTGAGTTAATATAATTTAATATATCATTATAATTAATATACATATTTCATTATAACCTAACATAGTCCCTTACTTTAGACTGAGACACCTCTCTTTAAAAACCTGCTTGTAGATGCAACTTAGTAGCCTATGTACAAATAGAGGAAAGTGTTTGGGGGTTAAAATAATGAACAAAATATTTTATTTAGATAATTATATTCATGAATGTTCATTTGGATTAATTAGAATAATTTAATCATGATAAAAATGCATGGTTACTTACCAGAGATGTCAAAGCCATTCATATTTTCACAAGACTATAGATAACACTGAAACTTTTCAATGTGTTTGAGACTATTTTTGAGGCATTGGAAACCTACCTTTCCCTTATTTTCACCATTTAAAAATTTTCACACATATTTTCCATACCAAGGGATAAAATTTAATCATATGAGTATCATTTAAAACAATCATAGCTTCATTGTATGAAAACAAAAAAACACCTAGGAGCTTTATTTTGTGCTTTTAGGAGCAGTACTCCTAAAACTTGGCCCTCTTCCTTAATATGGTTTTCTAGCATCAAATGGGTTATCACAAGATCTATACATTCTACTACAAAAATTCAAACCATAATATATCTCTTCAATGGTTCAAAATCTCCATTAGACCCCTGTACCGTCTACTTAGTCCACTTATATATGTGGATATAATCATGAAGGCTATTAAGATGGAATTGAGCAAGGATATGCATGTTTCCTTGCATCATATTCCTCATATTGACACCAATTTAAATTTTATGACTAAACACATATGAAACAATCAATCTTTCTTTCTTCCCAATCATGGAAAATCTCTCTCATTCTGCCTGAGATAGTTGTAAGTGCAAAATGGGCTAGTTTGTAAGCATGCACAAGCCTAAAAGAGGCTTAACAAGTTTAAAAATATCCAAAAACAAGAATATGATGGTAAATACTATGAATATGAATTATAAAAATATGTAATCATCAAAATAATCAAACCAAAACAAAATTCTCTAAAACTATCTCCAATAGTGACCCCTTTTGGAAGTGAGTTATAAAAAGATGCCTGGATTTTAAGTGGTTATTCATAATGGAGGAGGCACCAAAATTAAAATTTTTAATATGGATTTGATGTAAACTTAGATACATTTCATCCCCCAAAATAACTCTTCCCAACTCCACTTTTATGGCTCATACCAAATGTTTAAAACTAACCCTTCTTGGCTTGCAAGGAGAAAATAAAAGAAATAGGAGTTGAAACTAAAATTTTTGGCATTATCTCAGCACACCAAGCATGGAAAAGAGTTTAATGAGATTAAAATACATATTACCCACGTTTTCACCTAAAATGAGATCATCAATTTTGTATAAATGCCTAAAAGTAGGCAAGGAGAAACTCCCCATATCTGCATGTAACTACCTCTTCAATTGACACTAACCACTTTATAATAGATATTTACCTATTACATCTTGAAAATAGATTTTAAAAAAAATATTCCCCCTTGGAAGTCTGTACAAGTCATTAAATGGAATAGGAATATGACCAAAAGGCCATTTTTGCATATGAGACATAATGAAATGTAAATTAATGACTAGTGAATCTCTTAAAACAAATGAAATACCACCTTAGGACATTTTCAAAATAAAATGATCCTTTGATAAAGTTTAAATAGGGTCGAATTTGTTTTACTTAACTAGTACAAGGATGGTGGGCTTAGACCAAGGATAGAGAAAGGATAAGTAAAGTGTCTATACCACTATGAGACACTTATAGGACATGTATAAACTTCTAAAAAGTTCAAAAATGTAGGGGTTGACTCAAATTTTACCAAAGGTCAAATTTGGCAAACATTTTTGGAAAATCTTAGGGGTAACATATTTTCCTAAGTTAAAGACTAGTAGCCTTATCCTATCCATTGGGCAAAGGGAGTCAAATGCACTTATAAATAATAGGACTAGACCTTGACTTGGCTAACAAACACCTAGTTTAACTCAGAACTCACAAAGGAAAGAATAAAACCAAATAAAAATACCACTTATGCTACTACACACGTAGGGAATACAAGATGCAGCTAAAATCAAATAAATTATGTACATTCAACTTGATCATACTTCCCTTCCTAGATCAAAATGGAAGTATCTTGAATCTCCTTCCTCACTAGATGAATGAGGATGCCAAGCATGTTTCCTTTTGGATGTGGTGTTAAATAACTCATGTTTTCTTTTTACTCCTTTACTTGACATGTCATTTGATGAAGTCATTTCAAATATGTCTCCAAAGCATATGAAATCCTTTAGGACTTGGAAACATGCTTCATATTGTTATCCTTTTGTCTCTTTATGATAGATTTGGAAATCCATGTATGTGATAACTAGTTGCAAATCTATGTCTTCTTGAAGGATCTTATCATTCTTTTCACTTGTTAAAATCTCTTCAAAGTCTTTGAGAAGCATTATATCAAGATAATTTGGAAGTGTTTCTTACTCCCAGATTTCCTTGATGTTGATAGGATCAACTTCATAGGTGGATCTAGGATCAACTTTTGAATCATCCTCAAAAGGCTCAATATCATCATAGATTGCTCCATCATGAGATATACTCTCTTTATGATGATGCTATTTAATATATGCCTACTCTCTAAAATCATGGACTTGTTTTATTAGGATTTTAGTCTTCTCACATTCTTCATACTCTTGGAACATTTTCATGTAGATTTGCCACATGTCTTCCTTTTGAGACACAACCTCTTGCTTGTCATGGCTTGTAGTCAAATCTAAAGGACTTGTAGGATATTTTAGGGCTTCAAATTCATTGAATTTGCTTTCAAAACTCTTCCATAATTCATCATCCTTTGACTAGTCTACATTATGAAAAGGAAAAACAAGAGAGACCTTTTCCTCTTCTTATTTAGAGTCCAAAAGAACCTATTTTAAGACCTCCTCTTCAACAAAATGAGGATATTCTTCCTCATATTCACAACCTAATATCTCCTTTCTATAATTCAGCCCCTATTCATATTCAATCCAGTCTAAAATCTCAATCTCGTCCTCCTTTTTTGTGGTGTCCATATTAGGAATCTCAAAATTAGGGAGTTTATCCAAAGAAGATTCCCAAGTAGCAATGCAATTCTCGACATTAGAAGGGAAACATTGATTATCTAGAGGAGGTAGAAAGATGGATTCAATGGTTTCTTGAGTAGGAGTGGGATGGAGTTTAGTGGTTTCAAGATTCTCTACCTTTCTAACTTCTCCACCTAAACATTATTTGTTATTTTCTTCACAAGCTACCACCACTTCTTTCCATATTGGGAGGGTAGGCCTAGAGATGTTTTCATGGGATTGAGATACTAATGAAGGGGTGAATGATATGTTTAGGAAAATTGAATCTTCCTTGGGCTTGGTGTATTGATTAAAAATTGGACGAGTAGGCTTAGAAACTTTATTTTTGGCTGCCATGATAGATTACCTTAAAATTTGATTGGCCAATTCAATCTTCCTTTCAAGATGAGCCTCAAAACTCAAACCTCTTTTCTCACAATATTCTCTAAATACATCAACCTACTCAACCATGATGTCCTCCTCCCTTTTTCTTCTCTCTCGGATACACCTCCATTAAGGGAAACTTTGGGGAATACATGAAGGACTTGATGCATTTTGAAACATGCTTAGGTTAGAATTTTGAGTGGGAAAAGTTGACATGTTTAAAGGTTGATGTGGGACATATTGGGACTGCCAAGACTGAGCTAGTTCATGAGCTCTCAACCTTTCTTCTAGGTGGAAAATTAGGCCACAAACATCAATAATCTCATTACAAAGATAATTCTAATTAGCTATTTCTATAGGCATCCATTCTTTCCTAGTCCATAAAACCATGAAATCAACAAAATAACATACTAAACTCTCTAAACCTAGATCTTAGGGGGGGCTTAATTAATAAAAAAAAATTGAAAACCCAACTAAAATTCAAATAACAACAATCTTTACCTTCCTTGTAAGATCCAAATGATTTCTTTGTTTGCCTTTCTCAAATTATGCATAAGAAGTCTTAATAAATGACATATGGATAACATCATCTCCTCTATGCACCATTGTTGAATCCTTAGCTTGATAGATATGACTTGTCTCAATTTCAACATTATAACACTAGGCTCTTAGCTTCATGAATCTATTCATACATTATAACTCTACTTTGATTGAGCTCCCTAAATGAAGAGCTCTAAGCTTTCTTTTATAGGCTTTAAAATCCATTTAAATGGGTTAAATTTGACCATGATTTAGTTTATTATCTTTGGTTGAGTTTAGCATATTCCTAGAATATTATTTTATATATTTTCCAAAAGTGAAAACTCACAAAGGTAATGAGTGTGTTCTAGGATGTTCTAAGATGATCTTCAATTTCCTTTTTAGTAAATGATTTAATTGATTTATTAGCTCATGGGTGATTTCAATTAGGATTTAAAATTGATTTAACTTTCTAATTGATTTTGATTAGGATGTGCAAGTCAATTAATTCTTTTTAGGAATTTGGTCATTTATTTGATTTTGATTAATTCAATGTGTGTATTTACCTTATTTAATTGATTTAATAGTATAAATTGATTTAATACAAGGTTATAAATCCAAATTTGAGACTAATAGAAATTATTAGGCTAAATATTTGATGATTGGTAAGAATCAATCTAATAGTTTGATGCAAATCCATTGGTGGCTAAATTTACATGTCTAAAATAGACATATTTAAATGTGTGAACATAATGAAGATATAAAACCCTAGATCAATTGTTTATATATATGACATCTAGGACACATGAAAATGATGCTAGAGCTATTGCTATTAAGTAGAGTTGGATATAGATATAAAGGTAGAGAAAGAGAAATGAAGTGTGTCAAATAGAGATAAATTTAGACACAAAAATAGAGGGGTAGAAAAGAAGAAAAGGAAGAAAATGTGAAGAGTATGATCAGTTATAGAATAGACCTATAACAAAGAATAGATATTTTTATTCATTTATGAATTTTTTTTATAAATGGGAATTGTAGCTCTATAGTAGATCTAATTGGTCAATGCCATTAGACAAGCTAAGTTGGTGCTCAGTTAAGAAGTGGATGCTTCCTTAGAGTTAAAGCTCTTAAATTAGGGGATTGGCATCTCCTTAGGGTTGGTTCGCTTAAAAATTATAACTATTGAGGTTCCTTATTATGAGGATGGATTAGAATGGTATATTTTAACAACTATTCTCATGGTGTTTTTTCCCATATTATGTTTTTTGTGGTATATCTTGTGTTATCTTTTTGTGTGTGTGTGATATCTACATATAATTTTAATATACAATAAATGTTTTTTAAAAGGACTAATTTAATCAATATACTAATTCACCCCCCTCTCAGTATCTAGTTGTGTTTTAATAGTTTTAAAATTTATGACTGAGTCATCTCTACGGCAAAAAAGTATTAGTTTTAGAAAATTGATGGGGGTGTGAAAAATAGGCATAAAAACATCTTTAACCCTTTCTAATTTATAAAATATTGTTCATGTTTTATATACACATAATGAAATCTAATAGGTCTATTTTTAAATACCTCCATACTGATCCTCTCTTCACTACTTTTCCTATATCCTTCTTCCACATGTGCATGATCTTACATTTCAAGAATCTTCTTAATTTGTGTAATAAAAACATGTGGATATTTATTATATTTATTATACAATGATAATTATTCTTATTAATACTTATATAATACTTCAAACTTATATCCATCAATCAAATCTATTTTCTTTTTCATATAAACTTTTATTTCTTCCTTCATGTCTATTTTTTCTAATATGGACTACTTACCATTGTTTTTCTCTTTACTATTTTCAAACTCATCATTATTTTACTCATGTAAGAACCTCTAATCCTTATTTTACTTATTAATATTTTATTCACATGGAAAATCCTCTTTCCCATTACCTTCCATGGAAATATCCTTTATAAAAATAAATTTTGTAATGAACTCTTTAAATATCTTATGTTTCTTATTGATGATAACTCACTTGATAGTTCATTAACCACCTTATTCACATGTTAATTCAACAAAGTATAAATTTATAATAATAAATTATTTACCTTATTGGCACATACTATCCAACTTTTCTTATTCTTTAACCTACTATAGGAACTCTTTCTCACTTGTTAACAACACTTTAACATTGTTTTCTACTACTATAGCACTTTCATCTTTAAAAGGTATAAGTGTGTGCTTATTTATATCTTTCTTAAAATAATAAGTATTGTTTCTTTCATCATGAATTGTTATTTTGTCAAATTATCAAGGTATACCCAAAATAACATGATAGATATCCATAGGCATAAAATCACACATAACCTTATCCTTATATCTACCTATCTAAAATTACAACTTACATTACTTATTTACCAATACTTGGTGGAATTTTTATCTATGACACCTTATAAGGAGTGGGGTGTATTATCTTTTCTAAACCTAACTTTTTAACCATTTTTTATGACATTAAATTATCAGTACTTCCACTATCTATAATGACCTTGTAGTACTTATATTTATTCCTTTGTACAGGATCCTTGACCTCCTTGTTAGGCTTAAGTAACAACCTCTTCACAATCAAATACTCTCCAACTTCAAGTGCATCCTCATGAGAAGGTGATCCTACACTTTCCTCATTATGATGTATAATACGATTACTATGTCTAGTCCTTACATTACTCTTTTAAGTATTTTTTGAAAACTTAAGTTATCTATGCCCATACTTGTTTACTTGAAACACTTAACCTATAATCATCTTGAATATCTACTTCTTGCATATGGTCTTAAACTTATGAAATAATAGCCTCCTCTTGTATACTGATTTGGGATTTGTGAGCTACTTTACGTAGACATGTAAATTTAGCCACCAATGGCTTTGCATCAGATTATTAGACCAATTCTTACCAATCATTGAACATTTAATCCTAATAATTTCTATTGGTCTTGAATTTGGCTCTATAACCTTGCATTAAATAAAATTATCATATTAAATCAATTAAAAAAGGAAAATATACACATTGAATTAATCAAAATCAAATACATGACCAAATGCTTAAAAAGAATTAATTGACTTGCACATCCTAATCAAAATCAATTAGTAAGTTAAATCAATTTCAAATCCTAATTGAGTTCACCCATGAACTAATAAATCAATTACTTAAAAGGAAATTCAAGAGCATATTAGAACATCCTAGAACACACTCATTACCTTTGTGAGTTGTCACTTTTGGAAAAGATCTAAAAGAATATTCTAGGAATATGCCAAACTCAACCAAAGTTAATAAAATCAACCATGGTCAGATTCAACCCATTCTGAGGGTTTTGAAAGCCTATAAAATCAAGCCTAGAGATCTTCATTTAGGGAGCTCAATCAAAGTAGAGTTATAATGTATGAATAGATTCATGAAGCTAAAATCCTAGTGTTATAATGTAAAAATTGATCCAAGCCATATCAATCAAGTCAAGCATACAACAATGGTGCATAGAGGAGATGATGTTATTCATATGTCATTGATGAATAATTCTTATATATAATCCATGTAAGCTAAATGAATAAATAATTTGGATCTCTTAAGGAAGGTATAGATTATTTTTCTTTGCATTTTAGTTAGGTTTTCAATTGTTGTTTTCTCATTAAACTCCCCCTAAGATCTAGGTTTAGAGATGTTAGTATGTTAGTTTATTGATTTCATGGTTTTATGGACTAACACTTTATCTAGCCTCCTATCTTTATCAAATTACTTGATCACACTTTATTAATCATCATGTACATGCAACTAACTTCTATATGCATTTTTTCCTCTACCTTTAAATGTTCCACCTCTATCCCTTGAGTGTTGAGTTTATTTTATTAATAGCTTATCTTCTACCTTGAGGGAAAATTGATATGCCTCTGTAATTGATCTAGGTTATAGGATACTAATTTCATCTTGGATGTTAAATATTAGTCCATTAATGTACCTAGCTATCTTTTTATCATCTTCTTCAAAATGGCCTTCTTGTATGGTTAATCTATATAACTTTTCTATATAATTCTTCATTGTCATGTATTTTTTCTTTAAATTTTGTATCTTCTTAAATAGGATGGTTTTATAGTCCTTTGGCATGAACTTAAATTTTATCTTAGCCACCATTATCTCCCAAATTTTGATCTTGGGTTTCCCTTTTCTTCTTCTCTCATCTTACACTCCATACCACCATAGGGATGCATGACCCTTCAATATTATCATGGTAAAATTCATCTTATTATCATCATCTATATTTTAATACTTAAAATATTTATCCATAACACTGATCTAATCAATTATCTCCTCCATGATCAAGCTACCTTCATACATAGGTACTTCAATCTTGGGTTTGGAACAAACCCCCAACTCTGGTTAGTCTCTCTTCTCTCCTCTCTTATTTTTATTGTTCTAGTCCTTTTATTTGAGGCTCTTCCTATTATATATCTATAATTTCTTCCATATATATATTAATCTTCTTTGTTTAATTTCCATGTCTAAAAACCTATCTTAGATGTTCCTCATTTCTTCAAGAAATATTTCTTGAGGGGGTTGTCTTCTTTATCTTACTCTGCTGCTTTCTCTTGTTGACATATTCTCTCACTAATTCCTCTTATTTTACTAACTTATCTCTAATTTAGGCAACCATATTCTAAAATCTTATACCACAATGATGAAAGGGTATGTTTATAGGTCTATACTATCAATGGTTTATCTCTCTCAGACATGCTTGTAGACTAACTTCTAGGTTTTTCTAGTTCTTCTTAGTAATATGAAGGATTTAATCAAGATTTTAAACACCACAAAGTAACTCTATACACTCATTCCTAAATAAACATACTAGATAACAAGATCTAAAACTCTTTCTCCTATGGATCATTTAAGAAAAATGATAATTTACTTCTTTTAACCATGTTTTAGGCCTAATTAGTCTATAAAAACTAACACGATCATGGATATCTAGATCTGTAGATATTTTAAAGGTTTAAAACAATTTTATTCACTAAAAAATACATTTATAAATCTCCCTACCAAATTTTAATAGATTCAAGTGGGTCATTTTCAATAAAATTCTATTTTAGTCCCTTACATCCTATCTTTAAGGCCTACTTACAAGTTTGATAAAACAAAGTCATCTATATTTAATTATATAGGTGATTTAAAACTTAAAAAAAAAATTAACACTTTAAAACCATCATATATAACCTAATTACAAATTTTTTGAGTAGATTTAACTTAAGAAAACACAATTTTAATCTCTTAAACCCTACACTAGGGTTTTACGTCAACAAACTACCTAAGAGCACTAAATTTGAGAAAAAATAAGATTTAATTACTTTAAAATATTTGTTCCAATTGGTTTATGACCTAAAATAATTATTCATACTCTAAAAGTGTTTTTCAAGTATCCTATTCAAAAAATTATGTGAAACTATGCCCTCAAAACCCTGTTATCAGGCCTTATAGACTGAGAATCAGCTTAAGAACATTAAAAAAGAGAAAATAAAAATAAAAATTTGGACTTAAACATTTAAATGTGTCTTAAAAAATATTATAACCAAAACATATCTGCATTATTCATATGATTTTTTAACTTGATTTTCAAACCTATAGATTTATTCACAAGTTAACATAATTACAAATTTGTGCAACATCCACACTCATCCAAGACTAAAAAATAACATTTAAAAAATTTCCTCATGTGATATAGCCTCATCCTTTGAATATTTAAAAATTGTCTCTTGTATAAGCTTGAAATTATCTTGTTTCTTATCACAAAATTTTCTCAACCACCAAGACTCAACTTAACACATATTGAATTTGGCCTTTTCCCACTTTGAATCAAACTTATTTGGGTATAAAACATGGTATAAGACATTTATATTATGATTAAGGTTAAAATGATCTTAAAATAATTTATTAAAACCTAATTATCCATCCCATATGGATCAAAACCTTTGAAAAATGCTTAAACTTCCTAAACTCAAAATAATAAATTCAAATACCTAAATTTCCATTTTGGATGGAAAACATAAAAAGACCATTTTGAGAACTAAAATGACTAATGAATCCTATAAAATGATTATTTTTACTTTAAAATGATCTCTAATATTTTTTAAGACCATAAAATAACACAATTGAGTAATTATTTATAATGCACTTGTATCAGGACAACCATTGCAAAAATCACTAAAGAAGAGAGGACAAAGCAACTAGAAGAAGAAGAAAGGGAAGATGAGAGCCAAGAGAAGGAGATTGAACAAGAACATAATAAAATAAATAGAAACCAAAAATAATTAGGGTGGATTAATATAGGATAAATTAGGCTTAGGGAATTTACGTCCTTATTTTGGGGACTGAAGACTTAAATACTGGGATCGTATAGGCTATAAGCCCTAATATAATGATTGATGTTGATTAATAAATTTATTTATTGTGTATTTTAGTTTACGATCTAAATTTTTATAGATATGTTAATTTTAGTATTATTATTTAACCTCTATATTTTATACAACCCTTCCCCATTGATACTTCTCTCCATAATGTCATCATTGACCTTAAATGTTTCTCCCTTAAAGAATACTCATACACCCCATTTACTTCTAAGTGAACCACCATAATATGTAACTACCCTTAGCCTATCTTAGATACTATTTATCCATGCCTAGGGTGAGTGTATATGGATCATTATTTATGTGATATGTTAGTGTATGGATATAAGAAGGGCAAATCAAAGACTACAATTTTGGCTCTAGTTGACTAGACTATAAAAAATTTGGTTCTGTTGACCAAACTAGTTGTATTTTGTTACTACAATGGTTTAAAGTATGTGTATTTAAAGAGTTATTATATAGTTGGTTGATCTTCCTCAAATGGGTGATTCAAGATTAAATTTGGTGTAAGTTCAACTTAAGGAGTGGCAGAATGCACCTCAAGATGAAAGGCCCAAGTAGTTGTGAATTAAAAAGATGTTGATATGATGAGAATTGCTAGAATTTAAAGGGTGCGATGGATCCTAAGGAGAGGATAAATCCTAATTAAATATATTTCATGATAAAATATAATATTTTGGAAGGGCATAAGGAGGACTATCACATAAAAAAATTGCACTCTAATGTGAATAGTTGACCACTAGTGAGCACACGTGAGATTTAGAAGGAGAAGATATGGGATCTCTAGGAAGAGATCAATATGAAGAGGTGTAATCACCTAAAAGTGGTATCTAGATGCTAAGAGTTTTATTTGAGATATCAAATTCCTAACTTAGCCCTAGACCTATGATATATCCTTTATCACACTTTTCCAACAATTGTGTAGACCACATGCATATTTTATTAGATCAAACATAGTCATAGAATAAATTTTCTAGATCCTAATCTAGTGTGATCAATAGTCTACTATTTGGACACTAGCACCACATTAAGGACACTAAATCCACATGGAACTAGTGTCCCCTACTTGGTGTTAGTTTCCATTGACCTAACTCTCCTGGATAGATATATTTTCAAACATGTACCCCTTTTAAGGTCAGGCTAAGTACATTTTATTACCCACACAAACTACAGATCACTATAAATACAAGACTATTAGACATATATCTACTATAGCTAAAATATATGCAAAGTTCCTATTCAAATAAGAAATAAATTGAGCAAAATCAAGGTAATTGATCCATATTATGCCCTCCTTCTATATACTACCATCTTCAGCTACCATAAATCCAGATTTCAAATCTCAAGCACACTCAAGGAATTTAAGACCACTCTCATTCTAGTATTCCCTTGCAGTTTCACCATATACTAGGTGGGAGAACTACATTGGGCTTGATCCCTCCTCTAATTAGTGGTATGTAGGAAACTCTCTTCATAGTGGAGTGTTGAGGATGTCCAACCTATCCTACTAATGAACACACATTTTTATTTTATGTCATACTTTCAAGGAGGATTAGGGTTTTCACACTAAATCATATTTTTGAGGCACAATATATAGTTAGAGTTTTCATGCATACAAGAAAAAAAACCCATAAACATAGTCACATGTGATCCCATAAAATAGGAATAATCTTGAAAAGAGGACACTAGCACCATTTTCAGGATACTAGAGAAGCATGGCATAAATATCTAGGTAGGGCACTACTGTCTAGTGATGAATCAAACCTAGGGATCCTATTGATGAAACTCAAACCTATCCTGAACCCAATTTTTAGAACCTAGATATTTTTCAATATTCATTTTCTAGATAAGCCTTTATTTTCTTATATTTATTACTATTTTTAGAAAGGTAAAATAAGTCAAAATCTATAACAAATCAGTGGCTAATTATTAAATATTATTTAACTAATTTAGATAACTTATCCCTTTAATCTAATTTAGAATTTACTTTTTTAAAACCCTAAAAGGTTAAATCATTTGGTAAACTTTGCTTACTTCAAATATCACTTCAAACCCTAGTTTGCATTTATCTAAGTTTTTATGTAATGAATCATGGCTACATACTTCTAATTTTTGGATGTTTTAGATAACCTAGCTAATTAAATAAATTACATATTATGGTTTAAATTTATTTGCATATAGTTTAAATTACTGTAAATAAAACCTAGAGTCAAAAAACCTTAATGTTAGATGCTATTAAGGTTTGTATCCTTTTTTCCTATTTTTATTAGCTACTATAATTTTTTTAAATTCATATATTCTATTTTAGTAGCTATATTCCAAATTTTTTTACTATATGCCACCTAAAAAATCTCTCTCACTTCCATTAAGAAGTGCTAGACTAAGTGGTAATCATATAGATCATATTAAGATTCCTACTATCTAAGCCTATAACAGGGAAAAGGAACCTATCATAATTCTAGATATGTATCCTTCACACCCTAATTATATGGATTTCAATGATAATGCATCTGAAGATGAATAATACAACTAATAGAAGACGAGGTACACATTGAGAATCAGTAAATTCTCCCTCCACTTAATAATAATGACATAATTATGAACAAAGATTAGGTATTACATGGATTCAAATATAGAATTTGGGAATAACCCCTTGGTTATGCATATATCCTAGAAGACATATTAGAAATAAAGAATAAAATGAACAATGGTTAATCCTTGACTCCCATGATTAATAATGTCGTTACACCTCTAGTAGGCCTAACTCAACCAACATGGATAACACAATTGTAATGATATAACTTCACCAAATAAGTAGAATAAATAAAATAGATCATAATGATATGTAAATATATCATAAAATATGAATAATATATAATCCACTTCAAGGGGGTAACCTCCCAAATGATTGTAATAATAAATAAGTAATCCAATATGATGATGAAAAACTAACCCTACCTCCTATATATAGTCTACTATGGCCATGGACAACCCATAAGCTGATAGAGAAATGTAAAATAATATGAAAATAGGTTATGCAAGCCATAAGTCAGTTACACACATCTTTAGACACACCAATGGTTAAGGGCATAACATTCCCCACCCCTTAAAAACAACATTGTCATAAATGTTAAATCAATATCAGATGTTTCATGAAGGCTTCATCCTCCTAGGTAGCATCTTCAGAAGGTAGATTATTCCATTTGATTAGATACTCTATAATCATTCTAAACCATAGTTGCTTAGTGCATGTTTGAAGGACTGCTTTAGGATCAAGAATAACTCTCCCTTACTAATCTAATTATGGTAACTCACTTTGATTATAAAATCTATTTCTAATGACCTTATTAAGGAAATATACATAAAATAATGTATGAATGCAAGTGGATGGAGAAAATTCCAACTTGTAGGCCACACTACCAATTTTCTACAAGATCTGATAAGGGCCATAATACTTTGGGAAGAATTTTTTATCCTTTTTATGTTACTTAAAATACACCTACTTATATGGTTTCAAGTGAACAAATACCCAATCACCAATAACAAATTTCCTCTCATTCCTATGCTAATTTACTTGTTTCTTCATGTGATTCTGGGCCATGGCTAATTTTTCATGAAAACTAGAAAGGAATTCCTATTGATTTTAAAGGTGTTCTTTCCACTACATGTTCCTTTGGGTGGGACTTCAATGGTGAAATGAGGAATGGAGGATCATATCTATAAAATTACATAAAAATAGACATTTTGGATGAACTATGTAATAAATTATTGTACCACCATTTAGCCAGGGGCAGCCACTAAACCCATTTATCCTATCTATCTAACACAAATTAACAAAGATACACTTCCAGACACTTATAGACTGCCTCAAATTATCCATCAAATTTATGATGATAGGATGATCTATGATCCAATTGGGTTCCAAAACATGTAAATAATTCTATCTAAAAATTACTAGTGAATATGGGATCTCGATCACTAATAATAATCTTGGGAGTACCATGCAATTTTTAAACTATATTGAGAAAGGTAAAAGATGTTATATTGGAAACCAATGGTTGAGATAAAGAATAAAAATGATCATAATTGTGAGTCTATAAACAATAACCATGATAAATTTTCTACCTTTATATCTTGGTAACCTAATAATGAAATCCATATACATCTCTTCTTGTTATTGACTAGGGATGGATAAGGGTTGTAAAAGGCCTAAGATTTTAATGGTTTCACCTTGATTTTATTAATATACCATACATTTGAACACATATTTATATACATCCCCTTTGATTCCTTCCTAAAAAAAATCCTTTTTGAATATATGATAGGTTTTTAAAAAACTTGAGTGACCACCAAGTGGAGATGCA
This sequence comes from Torreya grandis, assembly GCA_037957365.1. Lineage (NCBI taxonomy): Eukaryota > Viridiplantae > Streptophyta > Pinopsida > Cupressales > Taxaceae > Torreya > Torreya grandis. The sequence goes on from JARHVA010000419.1 coordinate 1,667,739, forward strand.
TGAAGTTCTTGAAGTATTTTCTATTTGAGAAGAGAATTCTAACACATATATAACCTATATTTGTGCCATAATGAATTACTCTTCCTAGTAAACTTTTCAATCCCCTCTAGACCATATTGTATATTTCAAATTGATTTATGGGTAGCACTATCATTGTCCCATTCTAACCTTGCTTCCTCGATTTAGTCTGCTTGCCAAATAGTCATGGGACACAATAATGCCTCAGCTGGTTCATCTCACCTAGATAGGGCATCAACCACCACATTGTATTTTCCTTTCTTTTAGAATATTTAAAAATTAAATCCTAACATTTTCATCACCCATTTTTTTTCTTAAGAGGACAACCATTGTTCCAAAATATATATAAGGCTATCATGATCAATATTTACTTGAAAGTGATGACCCAATAGATAAGGTCTCCATTGTTTGAATGCATTTATAATATCCATCATATATTTATCATAGATGGGTTTACACTTATTTCAACCCTTTAAATTAGGACTTTCAAAGGCAATGGGCCTACCCTCTTGCATGATTAGCACCCATATCATATTCATATGGATCACATTCAACCATAGAAGTTTTAAAAAAAAATGGAATAGCCAATACTAGAGTGGTGCATAGAGCCATTTATAATTATTCAAATGCCTTGGTAGTTGTATCATTCCACTATAATGATTATTTATTCAAAAAATATGTGATTGGTGTTACAACACTACCACAGTGTCTAACAAACATGCAATAGTAACCAGTTAGCCATAGAAATCCCCTTAGTTGATTGAGTGTCTTAAGAATCTACTACTCCATGACGGCTTGGATTTTTTTAGGATCAAATTTTACTCCCTCATGTAATATAACATGACCTAAATATTCCAATTCCTAGAATCCAAAATCATATTTGGATGGCTTAGCATACAACTAATGTTTCTCAAGAATTGAGAGAACATATTTCACATATTGTAAGTGGTCTTCAAAAATTTTACTATAAATAAGGATGTCATCAAAAAACACGAGTATAAACTTTATAAAAATGGCATAAAAACCATATTCATAAAACTCCAAAAGGTGGATGTTGCATTGGTGAGACCAAAAAGCATGACCAAAAATTAATAATTGCCTTCATGAGTACAAAAGGTTGTTTTAGGAATGTCCTCCTCATGAATGTAGATTTGATGATACCAAGAGTGAATATCTAATTTGGTAAAATAAAAAACATAATGTAATTCATCTAATACATAATCAATTATAAGAATAGGAAACTTGGATTTGATAGTTAAATTGTTGAGATATCTATAATATGGGCACATCCTCCTAGTTTCATCCTTATTTCACACCATGACTACTAGAGAAGAATATCACTTTGGATATGGTGAATGGTTCCTACCTCTAATAACTCTTGTAACATTTTTTCAATTAAACTCTTTTGGGAATAAGAATATCTATATGGTTTGATGTTGGGTGGTGTACTTCTAGGAATGAGTCTAATGGCATGATCATGGGTATGGCTAGGAGGAAGACCTTTTGGAATGGGATCAAAATCAACTGAATGTTCATCCAATATTTGTTGTAAATCAAGATAGGCAGACTCCTTAGTTTGTTAAAAAAATGGAAAATAAGTGTGCCACAAATCCTTTAGCATCATTTTTTAATATCTTGGTCATTTGATGTGAACTAACCACCTGTGGAGATTTAAATCTTAATCCCTACAGTTCTACTGGCTTCCCTTTAGAATTAAAGTGAATGAACAATTCTTGGAAATTCAACTCAATAGTACCCAATGTGGTGAACCATTTTAACAACCAAAAGAATGTCAGTCCTACCTATAGGAATAGTAAACATAGGAGAATCTAGTAAATAGTCCCTCATTGCTAACTTAATACTATGGCATTTTCTATAATAATTAATTATACCACCATCTACAATCACGACTTAAAATTATGGTTTTTGGTAGATGAAATAATTTAAACGATAACCTAACTTTTTTTTGATTAAAATGTGTGTACTTATTGAGTCAATCAACACCATGACCTTCTATTTCTTAAGGTAACCCACCACCTTAAGAGTCTGAGTAAAAATACCTCCAAGGGAATGGTAGGATATAGTATATTAAGAATCAATAGCTTTATCCTCAAGTCCTTCAAAACCCTCACCAAATGCCTCCTCATCTTCTTCATCCTCATTGGCCCCTTTGATGTAAAATAACTTATTTTCATCACATCGATGACCTTTGCTCCATTTACTATCACAACCATAACATAACCCTTTATCATGCTTCTCCTCATTTTTTATGGTGTCATTCTTGGAAAGTGCATTCTTGGCTAGTAGTGAAAGGATGACATTTTCTTCGTTCTTTTTATTCTATAAAGCTTGCCCTTGGTATACCTTTAGATATAGTTGTGGGGTTAAACATGAGAACCTCCAATTGAATACTATCTTTTATTCCACCTAGAAAAAGGTTTGTCATATTTGCCTCAATGATGTCCTCCACACATAAGGATAGATTCTAAAAATAATGAATATAATCATTCAATGTTCTTATTTTTCATAGTTTGTCTAACTAGTTGAAGTAGTTTTCAAAAATAATATCTTGATAGTGAGTCATTAGTTCATCAAATAATATTGATCATGTAATAAGATCACCAATCTTCTTCTCTTAAGCACAAACTAATGATACCAAATGAATGGCTCAGGTTCCAAATACATAGATGCCATAACCACCTCTAGAGAGATAGGAGTTTGGTTTAGATCAAAGAAATTTTAAATTTGAGTGATCCAAGTGAGTGGATCCTTAACATCAAACGTTCACAAGTCCACTTTTGGCAGCATTGGTTTCACACTTGTATTGGTAGTGTTAGTGTTGAGAGGAGGACCAAAAATAAAAAGTAGACATTTGTTGAGTGGAAAATGAGATCAAATAGTAGCCATTTATGTTGTGATCTACTATAATTTATTAGTCAAACCATTAAACTCCCCTTGTATTATTGACATTTGATTTTGGAATTACACTTCCTTTTGCATCAAGCCTTGTAGATTCAACTAAATTTGAGAAATCATCTCTGAAGACATCATTCTAGAGGTTTTATATTCCATGTCATCCCCTAAAATTTTTTTAGGGGTGTCTTTCCCTTTCCCCCATCCAAGAGTATTAGGACTAGCCATAAGAGGGCTTGATGGTGAAACTTATTTTTCCCTATTAACCCAAATTTGACCATAAATATCTTTAAATATTTGGTCTCAAATCATAAATATCAAAGAATAGACCTAAACATATTTGTTACAATATTTCTAAAAATGTAAATAAATTTGAAAAATTCTATAAATTATGAGATATGAAGAGAATTTATAAAAACCCTAAATGGAGATAAGTTTTGGAAAACCAATAAAAATGATCTAAAATTTTATTGGAATCTTAATTTCATGTTTTCTCACCTCCATTAAAATAATTTTACATAAAATTGAAACATTTCTCAATATATATCTAAATTACAAGATCTAGAGTTTTTGACCTAATTATGACCCTAATCGATGCTTTGATACCACTTGTAATGATATAACTTCACCAAATAAGTATAATATCAACAATATATCATAATGATAGGGAAATATAAAAAAAATATGAATAATATATAAGCCATTTTGAGTGGGAAACCTCCCAAATGCTTGAAATAAGAAATGTGTACTCTAATATGATGATGGAAAACTAACCCTACCTCCTATATATAATCTACCAAGGCCATGGAAAACCCATAGTCTAACCTAATAAGCATATGAGTTCATAGATAAATGTAAAATAATATACAAAAGGGTTATGTAAGACATAAGTTGGATACACATATCCCTAGACATACCAATGATTAAGGGCATAACAAAAACCTAAGATTATAATTCAACAACCATTAGTGATAGCTACACCTCTTTTAGCTAGTTCCTTCACTCCATATTTATAATATCTTATATATAAGAGTTATTCTCTACTATCTAAGGTGTTACATTTAGAGAAAGGAGCCACTAGGCCATCACATGTGTTATATTATAACATTCTTTTACATAAACCTTTGGCACATCATGTAGAAGCAATTCCCTTGCCATCCAATTTTGTGGCACTCAAGCTTACATTATATGATGGCAAGGGTGACCTAGAGCATCATCTTAGAGATTTTCACATATCATGATTGGACTATGCGTCCATCAATTTGCTTATTACCAAGTTATTTTCACGTAGTCTTAATGATTATGCCCTACAATGATTCTATGATTTAACAAATAAAGTTATCACAACATTCAATCCTTTAGCTGACATGTTTCTAGCACAATTATCTATTAATATTAGTGTTAATATATCATATACACAAGTGTCACAATTAAAAAAAAAGTCAAAGGAGCCTATTGTAAATGGTGGCTTATGATACAAGACAATATTAGCCAAATTAACTAACCTCATGGTAGACAAAGAGCTTTAGGACATATTTAAACGAAGTATCCTACTACCATTACATGAATCTATCTTATTTAAAAAGTTTCTTACATTTACTGATTTGTGCCACATAGTCAAGGAAAGAGAGGTTAAGATCTTATAAATGGGTAAAATCAAGTAAAACAATAGTTTATAATCAACTATTAAGAGTTGAAAATAAACCTCCATACAAATTAAGGGCCATAGAGAATAAAAGTGATCAAAAGGCCATAGTCAATGTATCTTCTGAGCCATCTCCCAAATTGATTTTATCCTCTCCTTAGTATAGAGTCTTCACTAATATTCTAGAGTCACTAGTATGGGTTCTATAATAGCTCTTGGAATGTAATTTCATATCTCTCCCTCTCATTAAATAGGTTGATATGACATGATCTCTTCAAAATAGCTATGATTCAAATGCATTTTGTGAGTATCATAGGGTACCAAGATAAACAAGGAATATATGCATTATCCTAAAGCACAATATACATGATCTAATTGAGGTTAATATTATTGATGTGGGAACACCCTCAGAGGCACAAAAAACACAACTTACATAGGCTAAGGCACTGATGATATTTTTAGATCCAATCCTAAAGCATATAATGAATAAGGTAGGGGGTCTATCAAGTGTTCACTATATATACCAGGAATATACCACTAGATTCATATCACATATTTATAGAGGAGACACATCCATTACATAACATTGTTGTCATGTATAATACTATAGTTCCATCTAGACCACTTATCACATTTTTAGAGTAGGATATTGTGGATGATGACATAGATATACATGTGTTCTTTGTATGAGCATACATATACCATCATCATATTCACATTTTTATGGTTGACAATGGATCAAGCATAAGCATGCACACCATGACACTATTATAATACTTAGGCTACATAAAGTGGGATATATTCCCCATAGATAAAGTCATTAGCAGTTTCATCAATTAAATTCATAGCTCCATCAAGGAGATTATGTTTCTCTTATAGGTTAGATGAGCACACATAGACACTCAATTCCTATTAGTATCTAGTGCAAGTGTATTTAATTTGTTATTGGGTAGGCCATGGTTACAAAAACTCTAAGCCATCCCATCTAGAGTACACCAATGATTGAATTATATAGAGGCTAATATTATTGATGTGGGAACACCCATAGAGGCATAGAAATAACAAAGTATAAAGGCTAAGGCACTAAATATATTTTTAGATCATTTACCAAAGCATAAAACAAATAAGGCAGGAGGCACATCATGTGTTCACTATACATACTAGGTGTATCTACCAGTAGATTCATATCACATAGTTACAAAAGATAAACATATACTACATAACATTATTGGCATATATCATACTACAGTGCCACTTATACCACTTATCACCTTTTTAGAGAAGGATATTGTGGATGATGACACATATTTACATGCACTCTTCATATGAGCGTACATAGATCACCATCCTATTAATAGTCTTGTGGTTGATAATGAGCTAAATATAATAATGTGTATTATGACACTCTTAAAGCATTTAGGTTACATAGAGAAATATATATTCCCCATAGATACAATCATTAGTGGGTTCAGTGGCCATGTTCAGAGCTCCATCAAGGAGATTGTGTTTTTATTATAGGTAAGACCAACACACATAACCACTCAATTCATAGTAGTACCTATTACAGGTGTATTTGATATATCATCAGGTAGGCCATGGTTACAATAAATCCAAGCCATCCTATATAGATTACAAGGATGCTTAAAGTACATATATGTTGTATGCAACTAAATCTACTCACCATGATAATTACACTAATTCTGATAATTTAACCTATAACTATATGTCATAGCTAACTAACTAATATCCTATTCCCTATTTCCTACATCCCACAAACCTTATTCTACCCTTATAAATAACTAATCACCATTATTATTCTACTAACCAAACCTACTTACCTACTAACCTACCCATTAAGCCACTTGCCAATTTAAAAATACAATTTATTTACCTACCCATCTACCACCCTACTAACAAGCTATTCCTACACCCTAAAAACCTAATAGATATTTTTAGGATTTGACCATTCTATAAATATCCTTTAATTTAACCATTTTCCTCTAGAATTTTCCATTCTAGATATTTTTAAAGAATTAAAAATTCCTTGGAAATATCCTAGCCATTGATCTTGATGGCTCAAAATTAAATTCAAGCCATTGAACCTTCCCTCCATTTCCTATATAACCAAGCCAATAGTTCCATGAAAACTAAATTTTAAAATTACTAAATTTATGCCATTATCATCCCTCTTGCATCTATATTTGCCTATTAAATCCATCATCTAATCAAGAAGTCCATTGGAAGCCATTATCAAGCATAGTCAAGAAATCCAACATCCAACATATTTTGCATTAAAAATATATTTATAAATCTTGGAGAGGATATATAAAAGGTAAAATGATGGTAATAATTATCATTATGGAAATATAATTATTTCTTTTATCCTCGCTATTTGATGTTGTTTATGTTTTTGGGTTTTTATTACTAAAAATAGTAATATAGAAGAAATCCAAAATATAGGCTACATATTTGTGACCACAGTGGGAGATAATCTCTAATTTTAACCTCTTAAGATTTATGGAATTCATTTATAAGCTTTTAGGTGCAATTGGATGAGAATCAAAGGCCATAATTTGAGAAAATCATCACATATAGGAAACTCATAGTTTTTCACTAGTCTTAGTGATTTTGTAGTAATATCAATGATATTAAACTAAAATATGGTTTTAACCACTAAAAATTCATGGTATTGGGAAGTTTTTTTATTTTTACAAAATCACTACTCTTAAATTAGTGATCTTGTTCTACTACTAGTGATTTTACCTCTATAGTTTTGGTTTGGTAGAGTCTCTAGATTGCGATAATATTATTGTTCTCTATTTGTTTCTAACTTTTGTGTAGTCCTTTTACTCTATCTATGTTGTCTATAAGTGTTTTTGCAACTCTTATTTACATAAAAAAGTAGAATTAGCCAAGAATATAATTGTTGATAGTTATGGTGTAATATAAAATCCCTTAGACTTGTGGTTTTGCCCTGATAATCATGGTATTGCATAAGAAGTTGTAGTTTTGTAGAATTTTTGAGTTATATTGATATAATTATTTTTAATCCATTACTAACCATTATAAAAATTATTTTTCTCTATTGGTTTTTCCTAGAAATGGTGTTTCTTATATGTGTAGATACAAAAATAAATAGTCCAAAATCTTACTATTGGTGCTCAAAGTGCATATCACAACTCTAGTAATCATGGTTTTCACCTGGTAATGATGATATCACCATCGATAGTCATAGTATTGTGTGTTCTGGTAAAACTATCCTATCACTATCTATTCTAAAGGTAATAATCCATCAATTTTTGCTTTCAGAGTATATTGATCTTCTTTAAAACCTAATCCAACTTTTTTTATCCAAGTATTGCATATTTGGTTATTCTAACCCTCTTAGTTAACTATGTTCTTGATAAGGTTGTTTTTTATCTTGTTATGTGTAGTAAAATAAGATAAATAAGAGATAAAGGAAAATATAAACCAAACACTATTAAAATACCTAAAATAATATCATAAGTCTCAAATCTATGATTTTGCCTTGCTATTAGTGATATTGTATTCTTAGTGGTGATTTTGTAATTAGCTGGAGTTCAAGTATATTTTGAGTCATTATTTTAGTCTTTAAAACTAATATAGTAGTAATATATTGATAGTCTATCTAATGAAAATCTATCATTTTGGTAACAATTTATTTAAGGTCTTGATTAATTAGTTAAAGTTCACAAACTGCTATAGTTATTTTCTAAATTTTTCTTAAGTAAACTATATATTAAATCATTTGATAATATTTTTAAAATATATAATCCATCTACATCAGTTAAAAACTAGAGTTTTATTTGGTTTTCTACTTCATTTCAAAACTATTAATCTTGAATTTCTGATAGTTATGGTTTTGCACTATGTAATTATGGTTTTGCATGGAGTTGTGGTTTTGCATTAAGTCAAACTACTAACCTTTTTTTAAAGGACCTCTCAAGATAAAGGCAACCCATTTTTTCTCCTAATCCTTATGTTTACAAGAGGGGTGCCAAAAACATTATATTTTAGTCTTACTATATATATTTGTTTGTTATGTGATTTGATTGTATATATTTGTGCTTCCTCACATAAGTAATTAATTTGGAAAAATCAATTATGATTTATTGTTTGTTACCCCCCTTTAAGTCTAAGATAGTAGGTGATGTGGATTTCACCGCATGCATGATATTAATAACTATGGTTCAGTGATGTGGATTTCATCACCATGCACTAGACCAAAAATATATGTTTTGATGGAGTATAAATATCAGGAGAGTTATCATTAGGTGTTAAAGTAGAATTCCCGAATAAGGGTTTCATGGAATGAGGGGTGTTTAAGCTCCTATACAAAAAGTGGTTAGATAAAATATCATATAGATTTTTGCCCCATTGTACCTTCATTTATATTTGGGACTCCCCTAGAAACTTTTGTGTAAGCCTAGCATAGGGCATTTTGGCTGTAACAAGCATTTTATTGTCAGAGTTAAGAGCAACTCCTAAAAATCCATTAAGTATAGATGTAGTCAAGAGGGTTTGGTTGATTCCATAATGGGTCATCAGCCTATAGACTCAATATTTAATCCATTACATGGTGTGAGCATTGGGTTACACACCCTTTTCAATTTACTATCTTAGGGATTTTATTGTGTGTGTTGTTTATGTGTTGTGGTAAACCCATGTTGTTTGTAAAACCAAGTTAGATATTCCTTTTCTAACACCTTCAATACCCATAGGTTTTAATTCATTCTTATATCTCATTATCAAATCATTTGACATCCACCTCATATCTTATATTCACCATCATTATACCCATCTTATATATTCCATAGTTCATCCATCTCATACTTTCCCATTCGTCATCCTTGGATACTATGTTTAGTCTTGAAACCAAATCCTTGCGGTTACCCATCCTTCCATCTCTTCATTATCATCCTTTTGAATATGTATTATTGACATACACAACATTTAAAAGACTTTAGTCTAACACCCATCATTCCGTATCAATGCCTTTTCATACCTAACACCCACCCAATCACTACTTTTCTAGTGTGAAAGATATTTTATCCAATCATCTCCTTCTCTTCTTGATAGATTGGACTCTTACAAGGTTTTTTATTTTGGTAAAACTTGGCCATCCCAATCTTCCCATCCCTTTTTAAAATCATGACATTTCTAAATCACCTTATTTTACCACTATTATATTTGATTTATAAATTAGTATTCAAAAACCTCAACATCACCCATCACATCTCCACTCTCCTAATCTAATATGGTGATCCAAACCTATGTCCAATAGCTTATTATGTGGCAAGATTCTAACCAAGAGAATGATATACTAGAGAATTTAGGTGATCAAAATTGGGATCATGATGATAGACATAGTGATATACACACTCCTAAAGGAGAATATGTCTGATTCAATCCCCTCCATAATGATGATTTTAAGAGCTTATTTGACTAGTACATCTATGAAAACCACAACCAATTTCTATCCTAAATCATTGAAATAGGTGTCACACTACCCTTAAACTTTGACCATAATCTTATACAATACTTAGTCCATCCTTCCACCCAGCCTAATACACCATGTCAACTTACCCACACTAATCAAGTACCCAAAGAAGAGGAATTTGTGGACCAAGAACTTGAAGAAGAAGAAGAAGAATGACCTGAACCTCTTTGAAATAATCATGTTGATGCTGACATGAGATAAACCTCCCCAAAGGATCAAATATATTAGTTCAAACAACAATTAAATTTTTAACTTTGTACACAAAATCAATGGCCATCATCCTCCATCAAAATGTCCACAACTCCAATAGACACATACTATTCATGATCAAACCTTCAATACCCTTGGGGAATCATCATTTACACAATAATGGAAGGTGATGAAAGAGACTCTCCAAAAAATTGACCCACACTCATAAGCAATGAAATATAAATACAAATATTTTTTCTCTTCTCCCTTGGATGTCAACAATCTATAAATACCTTTCCCACCCCACTTTGAGGTACCTAAGTGTGAAAAGTATAGAGGTAATGCTGATCCTCATGATCATGTACAAGAGTTTTATGTAACTTATCATGAAGTAGCATATGATGATGCCTACTTACTAAGACTTTTCTCAAAAATTCTCACTAGACCAGCCCTATAATGGTTCATGCATCTACCAAAGGGGTTAATATTTAGTTTTGGAGAATTAACTAAATAGTTTGTAATACATTTCTCATTTAACATCAAATATGACATCTCCATTATAGACCTCTAGAACACTAAAAAAAGAAGTAATAAAATCCTAGCATCTTTCTTGTAATGATGGAGAAGCTTAGCAAGCCACCTTTGTTGCATAGTATGATAGAAAGAGTTAGCTAAAATATTTGTTAACAATCTCAATGTTGATCTAAAATATCAATTAAAACTCTAATGTTACAAAACATTTGATGAAATTATTGAAAGTTGGATATAAATTGAAAAATCACTTACTAAAAAGGGAACAATTAAATTATATTCCCAAAATAAACAAAATAAAAATAAAGATAATTATTTTTAGGCAAGACAAAAATATTCAATGAAAATAAGAATGTTATGGGAGATGGGGTTACGCATTCCAAAAAACATGTTCAAATTATGTAAAATAAGAACCCCAAAGATCAAAAAAAATTCTCTTCTATTCAAGTGACATGAGGTAAACAAAAACCTTAAATTGAAAAAATACCTCTTACCAGCCTTTGAGTACCCATTGAGATAGTCTTTGAGTAATTGATTGTTGCTAACATGATTACTCTTCCTAAAATCCAACCAGTGGATGATCATCAACCTCAACTTGATTGGTACCATGAGGATGAATTTTATAAATATCATAGAGTTAAAGGTCATGACATAGAGAGGCATATGCAATTAAATAATTACATTCAAGACCTCATTGAAAAAGGTAATATTGAAGTAGAAGGGGACAATAATCTAAATTAGTCTACAAGTTAGTAGCTAGGTATTTTTTAAGACACTCTACCCAAGCATGGTTAGAGACAAAGAAAACCACCTAAAGACTAAGGTTAGGCCTCTTTTTCCAATTTTAATGACTATCAATCCATTCCATATCACTACATCAATACCATCAAAATATGTAGCCCAAAAGATCTTGCTCCACCATCATCCACCATTTTAAAAATTAATTAGACCATAGCTAACTATGTGATTACTAATAGACACAACAAAATTATATCTCCTAGGGTAACACAAAAGGACCCATCTAAATATACATCTCAAAGGGGGAATATCTCTAAGAAAGTATAAGTATCTCCCAATGCATCCTATAATATAATTCAGTAACTTGAGAAGACACCCACTTAAATCTCATCAATGGATCTTCTCAAAACATCCCTTATGCATTAAGAGATACTTAATCAAGTTTTCAATGACATAAAGGCACCTAGAGATATTGTCACTAATCAATTTCAAGAATTAGTGGGTTATTTGTATCCTTCTCATCAAATCACCTTTAATGCCTAGGACATGCCTCCCATTAGCCCCTGATTTAATAATTTTGAGAATATTGGAGTCTTATTCATAAATTATTTAAGGGTTTGGAATAATAAATTAATAAATAATATTAAAATAATTATAATACTGATTTATATAATTTGTTATGTCTTTTAAACCTGTTTAAAAATAGTAATAAATGATGAGAAATATAACTTAACTTAAAATTGGACTGAGACGACTGAGGTAGAGGCTAAAATTGATTGTGCAAGATTAGGATAGTGTCATGAATCTAGATGTGTATTTATTTCAATAAAAGGATAGGAGTACTAAAAATAGGACACTTTAGGGTCTAGTGCTATTATCCAGGTCCTACCTCCACTATCCAAACTAGTCATAAAGATATGAGTTTTTGGGTTTTTGTCACTATCCTTGTATGATTTTGCCTATGAAATCATAAGTGATAAATGTCAATGGAGATTCTTGTAGAGTTTATTAAATTTTAAAACCCTATATATTCATTATTCTTGATAAAACTTGAGAAAGAGGGGGGGTTAGTATGCGTAAGATGCAATGAACATGTATCCACAACCTTTGTGTGGGCACACTATCTACATACTAATACTCCAAAGAGGGATCAAACCATATGTAGTTATCCTACTTGATATCATTCATGCCATGGTGTAATAAGGATGAAAAAATTCTAATTTTAGAGTGCTTGAAGTGGATAGGGACTATTTTGAGGGTTTGAATATGTTTACAACTATGTTAGGTAATTGTATGCAAAGAATAGGAAAATTTTCCTTAATGGTTTGTTTGTATTCTTGATTGCTTTATAAGATTTGCTATCTCTCTTTGTAAATGAACTTTAGGTGGACTTTTATAGGGAATAATTGATCATGGGTTAAATTTATTCATGCTAGAATGATATAATGAAGGATAGGAATTAGATGAAAATGTTAATTTGGGCTCGAAATGTGATTGGATAGGAGCACCAAAAATGGGACACCCTAGGGTCTGGTGCTATTATCCAAGTCTAGAACTCTTATCTTATATGCTCAAGACTTGGGGGAATAGGATTGGCCTAGGAATTAGAGTTTGACTGAGTTAGAATTAGGGTTCAAAATTATATGAATGACTGGTAATAAGCAAAAAAGTGTCTAGAAGGGTCATGAGAGCATGCAAGAAGGTCCTATGGGTAGGGTGTCACAAGCCACACTCAAACTACCAATTTGAAATTTTTATATGACTACATTTACCCCACCCCCCCACTTTATTATAGAGATGTAGCAAAGTGAAATACTAGGATAAAGGAAAAGTAAAAAGCATACCTCAAATTACTTACAAGGGTAAATTTCATGAGATTGTGTGATGATGAGTGTGTGTAGAGAGAGCACACTATGAAGTGCAAATATTAAAATGGAAAAAAAAAGTAGATAAATTATTACTAAACATGTTTTGTCTAAAAAATAATGTATAAAATTTGGGTAAGAAAGACAGAGGAAGAGAAAGGAATGAACATACCTCACTGGGTACATGAACCAATGGAAAACCTATTGTGATGATGTGTGATGATGTATATGTGGTGTACCAAAATTAATATTGCTAACAAAATTAATTCCCCAAGAGTGGCTCAATAATGTAAAGGCCATCCCTTTATCTCCATTTTCACCCACTAAGTGAAGCTATGTGATCATGTATGTGTTAATTGATGTTTGGACTGTGTGTCTAATCCCTCTGAGTAGGTTGCTCAAGAATATAGAGGCTAGCTAGACCTTTGACTCCATTATTGTCCACTAAGTAAAGCTATAAACTAATACCAATATGAATGTGTGTCATATGAGATGGATCTTAAATCCCATGAATGCTTTATAATATGACAATATGGCATGGATAGTTGAATGTGTAATAGAAAATATGCCATTCTTGGCCACTCTAAAAGGTGGAGATTAGGCTTGTATGAAAGCCACTCCAAAATTGAGAACTAGGCTTATGTGGAATCCACTCTAGAATGATTCAAACCACCTACAGATGGAAAAAGTCACATAACTACTAAGAATGCCTGGGTAATTTATTGAACTTGAAAAGAAAAGAAAGCCAATGTGTCATACACATTGCTTCCAATCACCGATGTTTGTAACATGGATTATTGTTTAGAATTTATACCAAATAACCAATCTAAAACTATAAGTAAGATCTATCATGTCACGCATGATGCCCCCTATATCTAGATTCTCTAATAAAAAATTTACTAAAACTATTTGTTTTGAATTGAACTATTGCTTGCAAAACTATAACTAAACTTACCTTTCTACCTGTCTCTAAAAAATTTGGGTTTTTTTATTTGGATGTGAGCATCAAAAATGATATAGTAATGATAATAAAAAGGATGTCTCAAGATATAACATAGTTTATATTGGATATTATTATATCAATAGGGGAATGCCTAGATAGACGTAACAATGTAATAGCATGTGCAATGTATTAAACTAAAACTAAAAAATTTATTTAGTTGTTAGTTTTTAAGGAGGGATGGAGTATGATGTCCACCATGGCATTTAAAAAAAGAAAGATAATACATGATGTGGATCATGACATTGAAAATATTGAGGAGAAAAAAAGAAAAAAACACACAAGGAAAAAACAAATATTCATACAAGAGTATCTAAGGGGCCAAGAAAACAAGGGACATGGCCACATGTAACTGAAATTGGAAAGAAAGCATACAAGGCATGTTCAAATGCCACATAAACATACAATTGAAAATAATCAAGGTTAGCATGAGGACCATAGGCACATACAAGATTATAGGCTTAGGACATTAATTTCCTTTGGCAAACATAAGAATATAAGAAAAGGACATTGGGAAATGTCTTAAATCACATACAAGAGATAAAATAGGAACTGAGAAATGCTATCACATATAGCTATGTAAAGCAAGAAAGGAAGGCATGTAAATTCTAGAAATGCAATCACATCTAATTAATCAAAGAAATAAGTGAAAGTATGTAAGACATGGAGTAAAAGAGTAGCTATATGCTAAGAAATACACAAGTTCTATATAATAGTGAGTGTCAATAGAGTAATCTATGTAAGCTAGTAAGTAATGTACATCAACATGATAAATAGAGTGTGGGGTGTAGGAATGACATAACCTAAATGGTGTAGTTATGTAGAAGATATTCCCAATGGGTACATATATCGATGGATGTCTTGAATGTAGAAGTAGGATGCCCCCTCAATGGTAGAGTGAAGCAATCAAGGATCTCAAAGTCACTACACAAACTCAAAGAAGATCAAGTAAAGCATGGTAATGTAGATAAATTGACAAAAAATAGTATTCAACAACAAAAGTAAGTCTAGCATGGTAGTAAAAATGTAAAGCATGGATAATGCATACAATTGAAATGTTTTTTGGTATTTTGAATTATTTGAATGTTTTTAGATTCTTAAAATACTTGTATTGTTTTTATATTTTGATATGTTATTTTTTTTGGTATTTTAAAATATTTCTATGTCAAATGAAATGAAAAGAAGCTATGTATAATAAATCATTAGGAGATTATGTATAGGAAATTAAAAAGAAAATGTGTACAAGAATTATATATATATATATATACAAACACACACACAAATCAAATAAAATACTAGGTTGGAGGGGGTAAAGAGTTTAAGGATAGAGCCCGCTAGGGATGAAGATGGAGGAAGGGATCATGACCATCATCAAATGCCTCAAGATCATCATCATAAGTATCATCATATGCCACATATTTTGTATACATGGTGGCTATCTACTTAGGTGTTAGTAAGATTTGTGGTTTTTGTGTAGTCAAATATCTATCACTCGTAATGGTGTCATCCTATTGAAGGCAAAATAAAGGCTGCTCTAGTGGTGAAGATGTTGATTTTCCTATAGGAAATTTAGCTATGATAGTATATGGTTTTAGTGAAAGTAATAAATTTAATTATGGTGGTGATGTAATATGAATAGTACCCTAAACATGTAGTTTATCCAATCTTTGTTGTAAAGTTATACATGAGTTTGTATTATGGCTTGTGATCCTATGAAAGAGTCAAAATGGGTGATCATATTTCCATGATAACATGCTAATAAATTTGTGTCATACTATAGGTAGTGTGATTAATCCATTATCAAAGTAACATCTATAGCATAATCTGTGGTTGATGTTGTGTGTTGCCTACCTGAATTTGAATGACTAAATCTATATCTATAGAGGTAACCATGTGAACTATATGTGCTAAGTGATCTATCTATGGCCGTGAATATGTAATATATCCTAAGAGTGTAGTGTGAGATGCTAAGAATGATGCAAGATGCATGATGAAGGATCTAGAGTCATCTTGATACTCTCATAGGCTAATTAGTGTAAAGAACAATCCACACAAATATTCATCTATGATTGTAGGTGGTATATCATCATCTGAAGTATCTTGGGAATTTGTATTAACATCATGCACATATGGTAACTCATAATTTACCACGAGGGGTAAATATGATATGGGAGTCTCATCAACTATAGTAGTAAAAGGTGGCAGTGCTATGAGAGTATCTGTAACTAATGAAGTAACTATTACTACTAGAAGAGTTCTATCTATATAATAAACTAGTACTACTGTAACTATTATCAGTGATTGTGTAATTGTAATAGGTTTAGAAAATGTAACTGATGAGTAGCTAAAATAGTTAAAGCTATTATTACTGGTTGAGTATCTAGATCTAAGGAAATAACTATAAGTGGAGGAGTGTGATATGTGCTAGACTCTCTTACCTCGTGTGTGTGTGTGTGTGTGTGTGTGTGTGTGTGTGTGTGTGTGTGTGTGTGTGTGTGTGTGTGTGTGTGTGTCTAGTCAAGAGAAATGCGATGAGGTGGTGATTAAACTATGATATGAGGTGTCCCATCTCAAAAAATAGAAAAAGATGACTCTATAATTCTATAATATCTAAATGGTTGCTTATTTATTGGGCATATGTATAGGTATCCCTCATGCAGAAACTTAACACATTGATGAAGAGGGGAAGTAACTTCCCCCATATCATGTATCCAAGGTCATGAATTTTAATCTAGATTTCTTTACATAAAAGTATATGAGTGCTGAAAATAGGACACTTCAGGGTCTAGTGCTATTGTCCAGGTCCTACCGCTACTATCTAAACTAGTCATAAAGATATGAGTTTTTTGGGTTTTATTCACTATCTTTGTATGATTTTACCTATGAAATATTAAGTTCTAAATGTTGATGGAGATCCTTTTAGATTTGATTCAATTTTTAAACCCAAGATCTTCATTATGCTTGATAAAACTTGAGAAAGAGGGGGGGTTAATATGTGTAATATGTAATGAACATGTATCCACACCCCTTGTGTGGGCACACTACCTACATAATAATACTCCAAAGAGGTATTAAACCATTTTTAGTTCTTCCAATTGATATCATTCATGGAATTATGTACCAATTTGAGAGTGATTGAAGTGGCTATGGACTATTACGAGGGTTTGAATATGTTTACAACTATGTTAGGTGACTATATGCAAAGAATAGGGAAATTTTATTTAATGGTTTGTTTTTATTCTTGATTACTTTATAATATTTTCTACCTCTCTTTGTAAATGACCTTTGGATGGAATTTTATAGGGAAGCATATCATTGGTTAAATGTATTCATTCTAGGCTGATATAATGAAGGATGGGAATCAAATGAAAATGTTCATTTGGGCTCTAAATGTGATTGGATAGGAGCACCAAAAATGGGACACCTTAAGGTCTGGTATTATTGTCTAGGTATAGCACTCTTATCTTATAGGCTCACGACTTGGGGGAATAAGATTGGCCTAGGAAATAGAGTTTGACTAAGCTAGAATTAGGGTTAAAAATTTTATGGATGACTGGTAATAAGTAAAAAGGTGTCTATAAGGGTCATGAGAGCATTCAAAAAGGTCTTATGGATAGGTTGTCACAAGCCACACTCAAACTACCAATTTGGAAATTTTATATGACTACATTTACCCCCACATTATTATAGTGATGCAGCAAAGTGAAATACTAGGATAAAGGAAAAGTAAAAATCATACCTCAAATTACTTGCAAGGGTAAATCTCATGAGATTGTGTGATGTTGAGTGTGTGTAGAGAGAGCACATTTTGAAGTGCACATATTTAAATGGAAAATCAAAAGTAGATCATTTATTACCAGACATGTTATGTTTAAAAAAGAATTTACAAAAGTTGGGTAAGAAAGAGAGAGGAAGAGAAAGAAATGAATATACCTCATTGGGTACACTAACCAATAGAAAACATGTTGTGATGATGAGTGATGATGTGTGATGCTGGATATGTGGTGTACCAAAAGTAATATTGCAAATGAAATTGAGTGCTCAATTCCCCAAGAGTGGCTCAATAATGTAAAGTTTATCCCTTTAGCTCAATTTTCACCCACTAAGTGATGTTATATGATCATGCATGCGTTAATTGATTTTTGGACTATGTGCTTAATCCCTCTGAGTAGGTGGCTGAAGAATATAAAGGTTAGCTAGAACTTTGGCTCTATTATTACCCACTAAGTCAAGCTATGAAGTCATACTAATATGAATGTGTGTCATATGAGATGACTCTTAAATCCTATGAATGCTTTGTAATCTAACAATATGGCATGGATAGTTGAATGTGTAATAGAAATTAGGCCATTTTTGGTCACTCTGAAAGGTGGAGATTAGGCTTATATGAAAGCCCTTCCAAAATTGAGAACTAGGATTATGTTTAAGCCACTCTATAATGATTACAACTACCTAAACATGGAATAAGGCACATAACCACTAAGAATTCTTGGGTAATTTACTAAATTTAAAAATAAAAGAAAGCTAATGTGTCATACACATTGCCTCCAATCATTGGTGTTTGTAACATGGATTCTGATTTAGAAGTTATACCAAATACCCAATCTAAAGCTAGAAGATCTATCATGCCATGCATGATTCCCCTATATCTATATTATATATTAGATATTATACTAAAACTATTCATTTTGAATTGAACTATTACTGACAAAACTGTAATTGAACTTACCTTTCTACCTGTATCTAAAAAATCTAGGTTTTTCTATTTTGATGAGAGAACTAAAAAAAGGACACCATATTTTTTGGCACTATTATCCATCTTTGATGTTATTGTCTTTTGTTGATTCTAATCACTATTATATAATCATCACTATTTTTCTAGTCTGTTCTACCTAGTTTGGGTTTTGGTTGTTGTTCTGAGTGTTTTGAAAACTAATTTTTTACTAGTAGAGGGATCTAATCTCTATGAGAAGACTCTTTATTATTTCCCCCTCTTCTGAGGGTAGGAATGAAGACCCTATAATGACTACCCTTAGAATGCATATCCCTCTAAGTGTGTTAGGCTATGAAATACATGATATAGTAATGATAATAAAAAGGATGTCTCAAGATATAACATAGTTTATATTGGAGATTATTAGATCAATAAGGGAATGCCTAGATAGATGTAAAAATGTAATAACATGTGTAATGTATTAAGTTAAAACTAAAAACATTAGTTAGTTGTTAGTTTTTAAGGAGGGATGGAGCATGATGTCCATCATGGCATATAAAAAAGCAAGATAATGCATGATGTGGATCATGGCATTGCAAATAGTGAGGAGAAAACAAGCAAAAAAACACAAGGTAAAAATAAATAATCATACAAGAGTATCCAAGGGGCCAAGAAAATAAGGGACATGGCCACATGTCACTGAAACTAAAAAACAAGCATATAAGGCATGTTCAAATGCCACATAAACATATAATTGAAAATAAGTAACGTTAGCATGAGGGCTACAGGCACATAGAAGAGTATAGGCTTAGGACATCAATGTCCTTTGGAAAACATAAGAATATAAGTAAAGGACATTGGGAAATGTCTTAAAGCACATACAAGAGATAAAATAGGAATTGAGAAATGCAATCACATATAGCTATGTAAAGAAAGAAAGGAAGGCATGTAAATGCTAGAAATACAATCGCATATAATTAATCAAAACAAAAAGTGAAAGTATGTAAGACAAGGAGTAAAAGACTAGCTATATGCTAAGAAATGCACAAGTGATATATAATAGTGATTGTTGATAGAGTAATCTATGTAAGCTAGTAAGTAATGTATATCAACATGATACATAGAGTGTGGTGTGTAGGAATGACATAACCTAAATGGTCTAGTCATGTAGAAGATATCCTGAATGGGTAGATATATCAATGGATGTCTTGAATGTAGAATTATGATGCCCCCTCAATGGGTAGAGTAAATCAATCAAGGATCTAGATGTCACTACACACACTCAAAAAAGATCAAGTGAAGCATGGTAATGTAGATAAATTGACAAACAATAATATAGAACAATAAATGTAAGTCTATCATGGTAGAATAAATGTAAAGCATGGATAATGCATATAATTTAAATTTTTTTTGGTATTTTGAAGTATTTGAATGTTTTTGTATTTTTAGAATATTTGTATTGTTTTTGTATTTTGACATGTTATATTTTTTTTGGTAGTTTGAAATACTACTATGTACAATCAATCATAATAATACTATGTAAAATTAATTGAGAAGAAGATATGTATAATAAATCATTCGGAGACTATTCATAGGAAATTGAAAAGAAACTATGTACAAGCATAATAAATAAAGAAATATATACACAAATTACATAAAATACTAGGCTTGAGGGGGTAACGAGTTCAAGGATGGAGCCCACTAGGGATGAAGATGGAGGAAGGGATCATGACCATCATCAAATGCCTCAAGATCATCATCATAATTATCATAATATGCAACAAATTTTGTATACATGGTGGCTATATACTTAGGTGTTAGTAATATTTGTGATTTTTGTGTAGTCAGAGATCTATCACTCATAATGGTGTCATCCTATCGAAGTCAAAATGAAGGTTCCTCTAGTGTTGAATATGTTGAGTCTCCTTTAGGACATTTAGATTTGATATTAGATGGTTTTGGTGGAAGTAATAGAGTCAATGATGGTGGTGATGTAATATGAATAGTACCATAAACCTATAGTTTAGCCAATCTTTGTTGTAAAGTTATACTTGAGTTTGTATTATGGCTTGTGATCCTATGAAAGAGACAAAATGGGAAACCATCTTGCCATGATAAACTGATAATAAATTTTTGTCATACTATAGGTAGTGTAATTATTCCATGATCAAGTAACATCTATAGGATAATCTATGGTTAAGGTTGTGTATTGTCTGCCTGAATTTGAATGACTAGCTCTATATCTATAGAGGTAACCATGTGACCTATATGTGCCAAGTGATCTATCTATCACCATGAATGTGTAATATATCCTAAGAGTGTAGTGTGAGATGTTAAGAGTGATGTAAGATGGATGATGAAGGATCTAGAGTCATCTTGATACTCTCTTGGGCCAACTAGTGTAAATATCAATCCACACAAATAGACATCTATGAGTTTAGGTGTTATACCATCATCTAAAGTATCTTGGGAATCTATATTAACATCATGCACATATGGTAACTCAAAATTTACCACAAGGGGTAACTATGATATGGGAGTCTCATCAACTATAATAGTAGAAGGTGGTGGTGCTATAAGAGTATCTGTAACTATTGAAGTAACTATGACTATTAGAAGAGTTGTATCTATAAAATCAATTAGTACTACTAGAATTGCTATCAGTGATTGTGTAATTATAATAGGTGTAGAAATTATAACTAATGAGTAACTAAAATAACTAAAACTATTATGACTAGTTGAGTATCTAGAGCTGAGGAAATAATTGTAATTGGAGGAGTGTGATATGTGATAGACTCTCTTACCTCATATGTATGTATATAGTCAAGATAAATGTTATGAGGTGGTGACTAAAATATAGTATAAGGTGTCCCATCTGGAAAAATAATCAAAGATGACTCTATAATTCTATAATATCTAAATGGTTGGTTATCTATTAGGCATGTGTATAGGTATCCTTCATGGAGAAACTTAACACATCGATGAAGAGGGGAAGGAAATTACCCCAAGCATGTATCCAAGGTCATCCAAGTAAAAGGTTATAATTAAGATGACCTGGTATGACCTAGAACTCTATAGAGAGGGTTTTGGTCCCTATCATGATATCTAAATCAATGGTGCCTAATGTCTATTGTGGTATATCATCAAACCCTTTGATGTTTTTATATGAATTTTATATGGATGCCATATCTATGCCCATAGTTTTTAAGAATGTAATATTACATATATTATGTTTATAACTACTATCAGCTGGAAATATCTTAAATGCACTAGTTTTGACTTGAGCTTGTATGAATAATGGTAA
The DNA here is from genome assembly GCA_037957365.1 of Torreya grandis. Classification (NCBI taxonomy): domain Eukaryota; kingdom Viridiplantae; phylum Streptophyta; class Pinopsida; order Cupressales; family Taxaceae; genus Torreya; species Torreya grandis. Next base: position 1,690,177 of record JARHVA010000419.1, read on the forward strand.
ATTTTGATCAGTAATTATCTAAGAAGGCATGTCCTCATGATCAAAATAAATATCATCTTCTATAGTTTTTAGTGTGTTGACCACCGATGTAAACTAATAAGGCTCTAAATCAATGGGCATATAAGTTTGAGTGAATACTTGATAAATAATTTCCTTGAACACATTGGTTTTCAAAGCATTTATAACATGGAAATCTTAGATGGTGTGTATTTCAATTGATCAACAATATCATATGCCATGTGCATATCTGCCTATACAAGTGGGTTGGGCCTAGGATGGTAAGGAATAAGAGGGTAGTGGGACTCCTAACTAAGCAAGGGAAGCATGGTGGCATGTCGAGTAATAGTCCTAACTACATTATCTACTAGCCATATAGGATAAGTAGTATATATGGGAGGAGAGCATAAATAATTGATAGGTCTAGTTGGTGGAGGGACAAAGGGTGTCAACTGGGCTCTCTAACAATGGGTAGTGACCAGGGGAAGATTAAAATGGACCATGTCACATGACTCGTCATGGGATATAGGCTTTGAGGGAGGTGAGGCAAGATGTATTTGTTGATGTAGTGGATTGCACTTGGGGCAAGGAGGCTGAGCTCTTGCCTTCCACACATTAAAATGGAAACTCCCCTCTCACTTGTGGGACCAACAAAGCTAGAGGGGAGAGTCTTTAGATAAGGGCTAGCTCCCTCTGATGTATCTTTTAGGCCCTAGTTTCTCCTACTGCTAATAAATAAAATGGAAAAAAGGGGGGATGAAAATTGAGAGAGAGATGTTGAAAATAGAACCTAAGCCTAAAAAAGAAAAAGGTGATACACCAGAAAAATGATGACCCACCCAGACCAAATATACACTTTTCACCAAAAGGAAGCACCCATACACTTCATCTGAAGTGGGAAGTTCTTCTACAATAGTCAGCTTGGGGTCTATGGAAATATAGGGAGGAAGAAACTACCAGAGGCATCCTCAGACACAATTATGGTAGCCTATTCACAGGCACCTACACTCCCCTATAGACACTTATGGTAGACCTATAGAAAAGAGACATCAAAATGCACTAGACATGTTGTTATTGATCTATGAAAGCATGAAAGACAATGAATTAACATAAAATAAAACATAGACATATGCATGAGTGTAAGTCCAGATGGAGGTAAAATTGCTAAGTCTTGACTGAAGCTAAAATCTGGTAGAGCTCTGCCTTACAAGCTCGAGAGATTTTGGGGCAGAGTTTTTTGCCTTAAGGATAAGAGGGTCCCCCTCTAAAATGAGAAGCTTTACAATTTATATAGGAAGAAAGAGGCCACTTTGGTGCCCTTTTACAAGTGACCCATGTGCCTCCTGAGCATTAGGAAGAGGAAGCTACTTGAAGATAATGTTGTGTTAGCCCCTATCATGATTTGAAATTACGGGACGCATCGTTTGTCTACTCATCAATGCAAAATAAAGAGAAACGGGTCGCACCATTCACTATTTTCACCTCTTGATGATTTCATGGTAGGTACTGTGTTAACCACCAGAATAACTCCTCAAATTGACACTTTATCGTACCACTTAGATCACTTTGTCTATTTCTACACTTAGTTACTTTGCCTCCTCTAGCTCCTTATGCTACTCTTTATTTTTGACATGTGTCACAGTCTGCTACTTGGACACTTAAAAGACACTTTGAAACGCAGACGTTGACACGTGGTGGCTTCTACCAAGCTGATGATGGGATACGTGGTAGCATCTACTTAACTTAGAGGGTCTTTTGAGAGTTAGGTAGAATTTGACATGTGGCCGCTTTCGCTTACTCTTGAGAGAAACCTACCATTGAAGCTTAAGAGAGACTCGAGGCTTCAGATGTAGACACTTATTACACTCTACTGAGACGAGCGAGGACACGTGGTGGCATCTGCTTACCTTTGAGGGTCACTTGAGGGTCACACAGAGTATTTTGAGATTTTTGTAGAAGGCAATATGTGGCTGCTTCCATAGAGCCTTTAGCTACCTTAGAAAACTCTCAAGGCTCTTTTGGTTCTTCGCGTATGCTGACATTTGGCATGCTTTACATGGCTCTTAGCAACTCATTCGGGCCCACCTTAGTTCTCATGAGACAAAATAGAGAGAGACCATAGAGGCTGACACTTGTCAGCCTTTGCTGAGCCTTATAGGGGACACGTGGCACATTTCGCTGCTCCTAAAAAGCATGTCAAAGCCTTTTACAGTCGTCACTTGGTGCCTTTCGCGCTCTGTGTTTCATGGTGTAAAATTGAAGTTTGTGGGCCCGTCACAGTTTGAAAAACCAATGACTAGTCTATCTTCTTAAAGTTGACAGCTTTCAAGACGTCACCATCCTTGGCAAATTCCTTCGGCTTCTTCTTGCTTCGGCTTTTCTGCTTCACAAGCTTTTGTCCTCCTTGGTTAGGCTTTTCTTTTGGCCTCTTTTCCCGCGGACAAAATGTTCACAAGAATGATCTCACGCTCGCTTCCTACCTTTTGGAGTATTTTCTCAAGTTTTGTATCGCAACCCTTTTCCAAATTTCTTCAAACTTTTTGTTTAAAGGAACTCCTTCGGACAAAAAATCTAAAAGAATTCATGACTAAACAAAAATCTAAAAAACTTACCCTTTGCAACTATCTTTCCTTTGAAGTGCTTGCTGCCCTCCATAAGGGCTTTTGGACTTAGAACTATCCTCTGTAAGGGCACTTGCCCTTCAAATTTGGGACGTTCCCTTGAACCAAGCCGTTGACCCAACCCATTGAACCAAAAATAGTTCAACGGTTCGACGGTTCAACACCACGTGCTGAGCCTTTGTTGAACCAAGCCTTTGGACTTTTCCTGCTTAAACCAACCGTTGAACCAATCTGTTAAACTATTTCAATGATTCAACACTACGTGCCAAGATTTTGAAATGAGCATTGAACCAAGCTCGTTGAACTATTGACTGAACCAATCTTTTGAACTTTGTGTTTGAACCAAACGATGAACTCGTGTGCTGAACCCACCGATTGAATTGAACCAAGGTGTTGAACCAAGTGATAAACCCACCAATTGAACCAAGGCTGATTGAACTAAGGCAGCGATGAACCAAGGCCGATTAAACCAAGGCATTGAACTAGTTGAATGGTTCAATGATGCCAACCTTCCTCATGATTTTCTTTAGACAAGAGCCTAAAGAATCCTTGTAAAACCCAACACTCTATGAAACTAATGCGCCAAAAGACTAACCTGTAGAGTCTGTAGAAATATCCTCTTTATAAAATTTGTAGAAATCCAAGCTCTATAGAGTCTATAGAAATGGACTTGTAGAGTCCATAGAAATGGACATGTAGAGTCCATATAAATGGACAGATTCATGCAAAATCAAAAAATGAAATGGCCTAGAATAGCAGGGATAGAAGGGGACCAATTTTTGGCCTATTGGGCAAAAATGGTCAACAAATTAGTGACTCCCAGGGGAAGCATGCCTACTATGCTTAGAGACTAGTTGCCTTGTAGTCCATTAGGCATGGAGTCAGATGTAGCTTGAACAAAGATCAGCAATAGCCCCAAAATATCCAAGAATCAAACAAGAAGCTTTTTACCCCAGACACAAAGGGAAACACATAAGGGCTAAAACACTACTTGTGCAAACTGCACTTAGGGAAAGCAGGAAAGACAACTGAAAAATAATTACTATATAAAACTAACCAGGTATATTTGCCTCCCTCCTGGATCAAAGGGAAAACTTCTTAAGTCCCCTTCCTGGCAAGAAGACTTATGGTGCCAAATAAGTAGCTAAATGAAAAGGAGATTTGGTGACCTACTCCTCTTGCCTGTGACCTAGGTTGGCTGGTATCTGAGTAGATCAGATTCAAACATGTTTATAACATATACATACTCTATTTATTCCTGGAAGCTTGTTGAATGCTGGTCTTTCATGATGGTGCATATCACCAAGAAAAGTGTGACTGCTGGCTCATCACCATAATCCCTTTGATCTGCACAGTCTCTTTGCAATGCATCATGGTTTGACATGTTTCCTTCTGCTTCATTGGAGATCATGCCAAACTCATCCTCTACTTCTTCTTGGCCTTTTTGAAGAAGGTTGATTGTGGTGATGTCTGAAATGGAATCACAAACTGATTGCTCATCCCACAAAACATCACCTCTCTATTCAAAGCTCTCTTCTAAAAGGCTTTCCTCAAGGAAGACCAGCTTCTCATTTTCCTCAAAGACCAAAATTTATAGATGTTCAAAGATATCCATCTAGTCCTCCTCCAACTCAGGCTCCTCTATGTAGTCATCCTCCTCATTGAAGCAACAAGGAAGTTCATCAAACAAAGGGGGAGAGAGCTCATCATGCTTAAGTTCCTCTTCATATTGCTGGAACATCTGCATATACACGTGACCTACATCTTCTCCATTGCTGATGAGGTCTTCACAAGGAGCATTGATGATGATTTATTCTTCATTATCACTCATGATAGCCTCCTAAAGAACTAAAAATTGGATCTTTTCTTCCTCACTCACCTCTTATAGAACAGGTTCCTCCTTGGGAAGGGATGAAGTGGAAAAAACATGTCGAAGAGGAGGTAGCCCTTGAGCTAGAATCAAATGATTCTCCTCTTTCTATCTAGCTAGCACTTCATCAATATCAGGTGTGGCCTGATAACCCTCTTGGAGGTGTGTGGATGGGGTGTGTTTAGACATGGAAAGTGTTGTTGGGTCTGAACCATCCATCACACCTTAGCTGAGGAATCTCTCTCTAGATTCTAACTTTGTAATTCTTCTGGCCATATCCTCTTGGAAGAGCCTCTCTTGGAGGTCACCAGCATTATCATGAGTAGGAGCAGCCTCATCTTCTTCAAGGTTTTGAGAAAAACCCTTCTTTTCTTCCTTCATGCACCATGATTCTACTATTTTCTTCCAGTTTAGGATCTCAGAGTTGGAATTTTGCTCCTGTGAATAGGTAGTAACTTTGCTTTCTCCAAGGTCTTGGGGCTCCTCCATAAGGTCTAGAAGTTTTATCTCTCTTTCATGAAGTAGTTTCATCCTATCCTCTAAATCTTCAATTTGCTTGGCTAGATTATCCTAAAAGAGTCTTTCTTGGAGGTCACCAACATCATCATGTTGAGTAGGAGCAGTTTCAAGCGAGATGTGTTGGTTTGTAAAGTTCCCTGCAAAAGAAAATTCATGATCTAAGGAATTTAGAAGGTTCATCTCCATGGGAGGTTATTCTAGTTCCCTTTGATGCTTGAAGGCTAGGCACACAGGGTCAAGAGCAGGGTTGATTGATGCATCAAATGAGCCAAAATGAGCAAGTGCCATTTGGTAGAAAGGATTTGGTGTATAAGAGGGGGATTTACTTAGGATAGGAGGGGGCACATAAGGCTAACTATTTTGAATGAATGGATTCCTCTATTTTTCTACCTCCTCCTCCATAGATCAAAAGGCCTAAGCTTGCTTGAACAAACATGCCTCTTTATACATCAGCTCCTGCTGATAATCATACTGCTCATCTAGTCTGTCAATTTTCATTACCTGCTTCTCAAACTCCAACGCCACCTCCCTTATCATTGAAGGGCAGCTAGGAGAGCTACTTGAGGTGATTGCATGAAAATTTTGAGTCTGATCAAAGTCATATGAAGGAGCATAAGGTCCATGATTTTATGAAAAAGAACTATACATACAAAAAGTGTTTTTTGATGGCACCAAACTACTTAACCAATTGATTCAACTTAGAGTTGCCATTGGTGTTGATGTAAAAGCCTCTAAAGGCTGGTTAGTTGAAGAACACACCAAAAATTCTTCAACTCGTTGGACAAAACTTGTCCTAATTGGTCCCACTAGGCATGCCAAAAATTGTTGACGTAGTGGATTACACCCGGGGCAAGGAGGCTGAGCTCCTACCTTCCACACATCAAAATGGAAACTCCCCTCTCGCCTGTGGGACTGATGAAGCTAGAGGGGAGAGTCTCTAGATAAGGGCTAGATCCCTTTGATGTATCTTTTAGGCCCTGGTTTCTCCTACTACTAACAAATAAAATGGAAAAAAGGGGGGGATGAAAAGGGAGAGAGAGATCCTGAAAATAGAACTTGAGCCTAAAAAATAAAAAGGTGATACACCAAAAAAGTGATGACCCACCCAGCCTAGATATACACTTCTCACAAAAAGGAAGTGCCCATACACTTCATCTAAAGTGGAAAGTTCTTCTGCAATAGTCAGCTAGGGGTCCATGGAAATACAGGGAGGAAGAAACTATTAGAGGCATCCTTAGACACACTTATGGTAGCCTATTCGCAGGCACCTACACTCCCCTATAGACACTTCTGATAAACCTGCAGAAAAGAGACTTCACAATGCACTAGACATGTTATGATTGATCTGTGAAAGCATGAAAGACAATGAATTAACACAAAAGAAAACATAGACATATGTGTGAGTGCAAGTCTAGATGGAGGTAAAAATTTTAAGTCTTGATTGAAGGTAAAATCTAGTAGAGCTCTTCCTTACAAGCCCAAGAGATTTTGGGGCATAGTTTTTTGCCTTAAGGCTAAGAGGGTCCCCCTCTCAAATGAGAAGCTTTACAATTTATATAGGAATAAAGAGGCCACTTTGGCACCCTTTTACAAGTGACCCATGTGTCTTCTGAGTATTGTGAAGAGGAAGCCACTTGAAGATAATGTTGTGTTGGCCCCTGTCATGATTCAAAATTATGGGTTGCATTGTTTGTCTACTCATCAATGCAAAATGAAGAGAAATAGGTCGTATCATTCACTATTTGCACCTCTTGATGATTTCATGGTAGGTACTATGTTAACCACAAAAATAACTCCTTGAATTGACACTTTCCCGCATCACTTAAATCACTTTGTTTATTTCTATACTTAGCTACTTTGCCTCATCTGGCTCCTTCTACTACTCCTTTGGCTCTTAGCTATGAGCAAATCCATTTTTGACACATGTCACAATCTGCTACTCAAATACTTAGAAGACACTTTGAAACATGGACGTTGACATGTAGCAGCTTCTTTTGAGCTAATGATGGGATATGTGGTAGCATCTGCTTAACTTATAGGGTCTTTTGAGAGTTAGGTGGAAGTTGACACGTGGCCGCTTTCACTTACTCTTGAGAGAAGCCTACCGTTGAAGCTTAAGAGAGACTTGAGGCTTCAAATTCAGACACTTGTCACACTTTTCTAAGATGAGCGAGGACACATGGTGGCATATGCTCACCTTTGAGGGTCCCTTGAGGGTCACATGGAGTATTTTGAGATTTCTACGAAAGGCAACACATGGCCACTTCTGTAGAGCCTTTAGCTACCTTAAAAAACTCTCAGGAATCTTTTAGTTCTTCATGAATGCTGACACTTGGCATGTTCCACATGGATCTTATAAACTCATATAGGCCCACCATAGTTCTCACAAGACAAAAGAGAGAGAGACCGTAGAGGCTGACACTTGTCAGCATCCATCGAGCCTTGTTGGGGACATGTGGCACATTTTGTTTCTCTTAAAAAAGCATGTCAAAGCCTTCTGCAGTCATCACTTGACACCTTCCACACTCTAGCTTTCATGGTGTAAAATAATGTTTGCAGGCCCATCACAATTTGAAAAACCAACGGCTAGTCTATATTCTTAAATTTGATGGCTTTCAGGACGTCACCGTCCTTGGCAGTTTCCTTCAGCTTCTTCTTACTTCAGCTTTTTTGCTTCATGGGCTTTTGTCCTCCTTGGTTGATCTTTTATTTTGACCTCTTTTCCCATGGACAAAATGTCTACAAGAATGATCTCATGCTTGCTTCCTACCCTTTGGAGTATTTTCTCAGGTTTTGTGTCTCGACCCTTTTCTAAATTTCTTCAAACTTTTTGTCTGAAGGAATTCCTTCAGATAAAAAGTTTTAAAGAATTAATGACTAAACAAAAATTTGAAAAACTTACCCTTTGCGGCTATCTTTCCTTTAAAGTGCTTCCTACCCTCCGCAAGGGATTTTGGACTCAAAATTGCCCTCCGCAATGGCACTTTCCCTTCAGCTTTGGGACGCTCCCTTGAACCAAGCCATTGAACCAACCCATTGACCCAAAATGGTTCAACAATTCAATGGTTTGACAGTTCAACACTACACACCGAGCCTTTATTAAACCAAGCCTTTGGAATTTTCCTACTTGAACCAACCATTGAACCAATTTTTTGAACCAGTTCAATGGTTCAACACTGTGCACCATTATTTTGAAATGAGTGTTAAACTAAGCTCATTGAACCGTTCACTAAACCAATCTTTTGAACAGAGTGTTGAACGTTGTGTTTGAACCAACTGATGAACTCGCGTGATGAACCCACCGATTGAACTGAACCAAGGCATTGAACCAAGTGTTTGAACCAAGTGATAAACCAAGGCCGATTGAACCAAGTGATGAACCCACTGATTGAACCAAGGCCGATTAAACTAAGGCATTGAACTTGAGTGATGAACCAAGGCTGATTAAACCAAGGCGTTGAACCAAGACATTAAACTGGTTCAATGGTTCAATGATGCCAACCTTCCTCATGATTTTCTTTAGACAAGAGCCCGAAGAAGCCTTTTAAAACCCAACACTCTCTGAAACTAATTCTTCATGCACCAAAAGACTAACTTGTAGAGTCCATAGAAATATCCTCTTTAATAAATCCATAGAAATCCAAGCTCTGCAGAGTCTAGAAATGGACCTATAGATTCCATAGAAATGGACTTGCAGAGTCCATAGAAATGGATAGATTCATGCAAAATCAAAAAATGAAATGGCCTAGAATAGAAGGGACAGAAGGGGACTGATTTTTGGCCTATTGGGCAAAAATGGTCAAAAGTATCTTAACATGTTTATCAATGAATGTGATAATATCATCCCATAATATAAAAAATAAGCATGAAAATCAAAGAATGAAGCTTTTCATTAACATATGGTTAACTTCATCATTCATATACATAATAGGGCCTAGTATGAATTCTTTATTATTTTCAAGAAATGTTTTGAAATGAGTAAAATCCGTTTGTAATTTTATGTGAAATTTGAATTAGATGTAAGATGATACCTCAAAAACAAAGGGACCTAGTATATTCAACTAAGGTTTGAAATAAATTATTTTTAAAATTACTAAGGTAACTTTAAAAATTAAATGTGAATTTTTGATTTAAAATTTTTGGAAAAAATTATAAAAATATTGGAAAAATACAAGGACCTAGTGTAGGCAACTAGGGTTTGAATGAGATTATTTTAAAAATCACTAAGTTAATTTTAAAAATTAAAATGTAAATTTATTATTTAAATATTAAATAAAAATATTAGAAAAATTAGCAAGTAATTTACCCTAGGGTTTCTAGGGTTTTGTGCATAAATGAAGTAAGTCAGGTTCACCAAATGATTCAACAATAATGGGGATATTGGAGTCTTATTCCTAATTTAGTTAAATGTCTAGAGAAATAAATTAGTAAATAATATTGTAATAATTATATTACTAATTTATATACTTTTTTGTGTCTTTTAAATCTTTCTAAAACTAGTAATAAATGAGGAGAAATACAAATTAGCTTAAAATAGTACTGAGACGACTGAGATAGAGGCTAAAACTGGTTGAATAGGACTAGGATAATTTCATGAATCTAGATATAGCTTTGATTTGGCAAAATGATATGAGCACCAAAAATAGGACACTTTAGGGTTTGACACTATTGTCTAGGTCCTACCACTACTATCTAAATTGGTCACAAAAATAGGAGTTTTTTAGTTTTTGTTCATTATCTATATATGAGTTTGTCTATGAAATATTTAGTGATGAATGTTTATGGAGCTCCTTGTAGATTTGATTCAATCGTGAAACCCTAGATCTTCATGTAGAGAAGATTATAAAGCAAGTTAGTCAAGCATTAGTCCATAAATAATGAAACATGCATAAATAAATAAATAACGAAGCCTATCTATTCCTATGGGAATTACAAAGGATATCAAGAAACAAATGAAAGAAAGCAACACCATAGCACCTTCCCAAATGAATTCACCATGCCCATGTGGCTCAAAAACATGTTCTCCCTTGATAAAGCATCCTTGTCTTTCTCAACAATGGTGGTAAACTCCTCGAATGCCTCAAGAACACTCCACAAAACCTAGACTCTTGATGTGGAATCACAAAACTAGCCTATCAATGAAAATTTGTAGAAATAATTTAGCATTATAAATTTTCAATGTTTAATCTTTGAAGATATTTGAGAATAATAACCTTGCACCATAATAGCTTAGAAATGATGTCCATGGCCTCTCTATTAGTATATTTTTGAGATTGGTTAGGATCAACTGCAATCATCCATATCAAGATTGAGATGTGTGGTTGAGGATAATCCTAATATTTGGAATTAAATCCATAATTATCCTAAAGATGACCTTGGAATAAGGGGAACTGAAGAGGCATAAGAGGCATTAACTAGGCATTGGTAGCCCATAATCTTGATATTTTATGCACTTATGGATTGATGGATGCCACCTCATAGATGATGTCACTAGGTGATGTAGATAATAAGAATCAATTTTCAAAAATAAATATTCAACAAATCTCATGGAAAATCCACTTAAACCCTTGCTTTAGATTAATTAGCCTTAAGTAAGGTTAATCAACATTTGTACAATTATTTGAAAATTGACCCTCAACTAATCAAAATGTTTAGAAAGTCATATTACTAGGTCATAATTTGACTCAAGAATAATTAGAAGGTGATGATAGATGTGTAAGAACTGTATTCCCATTTAAGATGTTGCTAATAGAAAATAACAATGGTACATGATGTGTACTAATGAATTTAGAAGAAAAGAGTGATCTAGAGCACTAAATGGAAAAATGGTCATTTTGACTTGAAATGATCTAATCAAAGTTAGCTGGCCCATAAAATGCATTGCCCTATTTAGGGATAATTTGACCTAAATTTACACTTGTGAGGGACAAGTTCAAACCATTTATGGAATTTTATGGATTTTGAACTAAAATGTGTACTTGAGTGCAATTCAAGTAAGATTGATAATTTCAACACAAATGGTGTTAGGAACTAGATGTCTATATTTTGCCCCTTTTTAAGAAGGCGTAACGAGACATTCAGGTGAAGCAACATCTTTTCAAAGAAAAGAGTTTTCAAGAATAAATTGGAACAGACCCATGATGCCCCCTCTAGAGGACATACTAGGATGAAAGAGAAGGATGAACTCTTGAAAAGAGAGAGAAAGTGAGAGATTAACCTAGGGAATAGATCACATCTAGATGAGTTAATGCTTGCACACATGATTACCATCAATGACCAAAATATAATTAGAGTTATTATAGGCCCAAAATATGAGGGTAATGGGAAAGGTACAATCCATAAATGTAAGGGACACACTTTAAACGTATCTAATTTGAGAGTATAAGTTGTGTACCTATGCTATTGATCAATCTTGAGACAAGTTGTACACTAAAATACTGTCATCATGGGCTTTAATATGGAGAGCTTGGAATTAGAGGATGAGGGAGAATATCCTACTTTAGGAAGGGAAGCACCACTAGAATTGGGTCTCTAAAGAGAAGATCATAAGAAGTGCCCCAATAGAGAAAATTTGATCATGATAAAATAGGTGTACCCCAGTAGGGTGAATCTTGATCATTAATAAAAAATAAAGAATGGTTTTTCCCTTGTAGAGCTGATTTTATTTTTATGTGGTTTAGAAGTTGTGCCCCAGCATGGGAAATTGGCAAGAAAAATAGCTCAAGTATATAACTAAAAAGATAGGTTAAAACAAGCAAGTGTAAATGTACATGGTATGGTGTAATGGCTTTGAAAGTGGTATAAAACTAAGCATATGAGAATGCAAAAAGTGATGAGAGAGATGAAAAGAAGAATGGAGATAGCTGAGCTGACCTCATTAGAAATTGATTGCTTCTTACAAAGTTCCGTGGACTCATGTTCCAACATGAAATTTAGGCCAATGTATTTCGCCCAAGTTTGGGAGAGAATGAAATGAGGAATGATGAAAAATTACCAAGAATTGATTAGACACATAATATATGAAAAGAAATGAGTGCCTAAGAATAAACTTGAGTACTAAAATGCATGCTACCTAGAAGCCTAATTCCACATAATGAGCCTATGTTTTGTAAAATGTTCTTGAGAATCATTCATCATATCTGATGTTGACATCAAGACATTGAGACAAGAGCACAAAAGTGCTTGATATAGCAAAATAAATTAGGCATCATAAAACTAAGCATATGAGAATGCACAAAGTGATGAGAGAGATGAAAAGAAGAATGGAGATAGCTGAGCTGACCTCATTAGAAATTGATTGCTTCTTACAAAGTTCCGTGGACTCATGTTCCAACATGAAATTTAGGCCAATGTATTTCACCCAAGTTTGGGAGAGAATGAAATGAGGAATGATGAAAAATTACCAAGAATTGATTAGACCCATAATATATGAAAAGAAATGCATGCCTAAGAATAAACTTGAGTACTAAAATGCATGCTACCTAGAAGCCTAATTCCACATAATGAGCCTATGTTTTGTAAAATGTTCTTGAGAATCATTCATCAGATATGATGTTGACATTAAGACATTGAGACATGATAACAAAAGTGCTTGATATAGCAAAAGAAATTAGGCATCATAAGTATGATTAACTTATAATGACATAAGATTCTAATTACACTGAGCTAGTTCAAATGTGAATATCTATAACTAAGGATAATGGTAAAACAATGACCAAAACCAAAATTACAGTACTTTACATTTAAATAAAAAAACAAAAACAAATAAAAAGATAAACATAAATGAACCTATCTTGAAATCAAGAAATGATCTATCAAGACTTAAGTAGGAACAAAATTGTTTAAAAACAAAAGGCAAGAATACCTTAACAACATGAAACCAAGCTATGAATAATCAAGATCCATGTGAACTATTAAGGTATTCTTGAACACAAAAGATAAAAGAAAAATCAAATAGAAAAACAAGACACCAACAACAATCAAATAAACAAAAAGGCTCAAGAACAACATAATAACATAGGATCAAGATATAAATAATCAAGATCCATGTGAATCATCAAGATGTTCTGAAACATAAAAAATATAAGCAAAAACAAATAGAAAAAGCACAAGACCAAGAAGAGATAAGAAGTAAATAAAAAATACAAAAGGAGAAGAAATAAAAGGGGAGGTGCAAAAGCATAACAAAACACCAAGAAAACACAACAAAACACAACAAAACACCAAGAAAATTCAAATAAACACAAAAAAAAAAACCAATCTAGTGCAGTTTAAAGACAAATGTTCATGCATGTGTGATATAGGCATTACTTTCCACCACATCACTAAAACAATGATAGGAGAAATGGGGGAAGAGAAAAAAAGGAAGGGGTTGTTTGAGCTGACTTTAGATGTATAAGACAAGTGGACACTACCTAAATAGTTTTGGATGCATGTTCTAACATGAACTTCATGCCAAATGTAGTTCTCCCAAGAAATGGGATAGAAGTAAAATTATTATTAAACCAACATGATTAATGTTATAGAAGAAATGGAAGATATGATAAACAAACCAGAATGGTTTGGTAAATAAGAAGCTAATGAGATGAGAAAGAATGATCATATAAAATGGTAAGTGTGTGGGATAAGATGAAATGACTGTTGTTTCTATGCTTGCAAAATGGCAAGAGTTTTAAAACTTAATAGTTGCTCACAAAATTGTGAGAGCATTCAAACTTAAAAGTTTCTCACAAAATGGTGAGAGCATTCAAACTTAAAAGTTTCTCATAAAATAGTGAGAGTGTGGGATGTTAGAATGAGAATGTACCAACATATAGAAGCATAAAAAAATGTTTTTACTATTTTTTGGATCGTGTTTTGATGTTTTTGGTATTTTAAAAGTATTTTTAATGTTTTTGGTTTTTTTTGGGATAAAATATGCACAAGGTGAGACCACCTAGTTAAGGAGATGCACATCCTGAGAATAGAGGTTTCAATAAGATAGCTAATCTGGCCAAAATAACCCATTCTTAAAAATTAGTGAGAGTGAGTTTATTGATCAAATAAGAAAGAACCACATACTTGAACTAAGAAGATGTAGTTGTTCACCTGTCAGAAGTTACAAAAGATTGTCCTGGCTAAATCGCTTTGTAAAACTACTATTGAAGATGTTCATAATGCTTATGAGACATAATCAAGATCATAATTGGTTAAGGGACAAAAAATAAACAATCTTATAACATGTCCTAGACAAAACAAAGAATTTGCCTCTTGAAGAGAGTAATCTAGAATGGGATAAAGAATGTGTTTAGAGTGAGAAGATCTAAAAATCCTTTACCATCAAGATTCACAAAATTTGGACCAAGGTAGTATAAAATGCACTCAAGGTAAGATAAAAGGGTGGGATAAAATTATGATAGCACAAATTTCCCCCAAGTTATGGATCTTATAGACAACAGTTCAAATTTGTTCATGCATATAATCTCCTAAGTTGTATGATGTTCATGGGCTTTGAAAGTTCTTCACCATTATGTTTGGCTAATCGATATGCTCCTAATCCATAGTTCATTGTGAAAATATATGGTCCTAACCACTTAGGTTGAAACTTACCTTTCTTTTTGGGTTTAGCATTCATGCTCTTCTAGTTCTCTTTCAAAACTAAGTCACCAATCCCAAATTTGTCAGGGAGAATGTGTTTATTAGAGCTTCTTCGTAATCTATTCTGATATACCTAAAAGTTTTCTAGGGTATCCAAATTCTTACCATCAAGGTCTAGTTCTTGAAATCATGAGGCTCTATAGTCTTCATCATCTTCAATGTGTTCCAATGATATTCTTAATAATGGGATCTCAATATTGATCAGGATGATAGCTTTAGTGCCAAAAACAAGGGAGTATGGAGTAGCTCTAGTTGGGTTATCATGATTGGTTCTATAAGCACAAAGGGAAGGAAAGAGTTAAAAGTGCCAATTAAGGATATCATCATTGACAATCTTTTTTAAGATGGATAAAATGGTTTTATTTGATGCCTAAGATTGTCCATTGCCTTACAGGTTATATGGAGTGGATTTCTTGTGCTTGATCTTGAATTTTTCACAAATATCTTTCACATCTTGGTTTACAAAGGATCCACCATTATCGGATATAATATAGGTTGGGATGCCATATCGATAGATGATATGATAATGAATGATTTTGGCTATTTATTTCCTAGTAACATAAGTGAGAGGAATGGCCTCAATCTATTTGGTAAAGTACTTGGTTGTAGTCAAAATGTTCTTATGGCCATCTAAAGATGTTGGGTTAATTTTCCTAATGATATCAAGACCTCATGTTGATAATGGACATGGTGTTATAATTGGTTGCAATGGTAAGGAAGGTGTATATATCAATTTTCCATGATGATAACAAGGAACACACTTATTTACATAATTACAAGCATTTGTCTCCATTTTAGGTCAATAATAGATTGTTCTAAGAAGTTTCTTTGCTAGGACTACACCATTGGTATGGGCCCCACACATTCCTTCATAAAATTTCTTTAGTACAAGCTTGGATTCTCCCAAAGATAAACAATGATGAAGAGTTACATCATAATATTTTTGATAAAGTGTGTTTCCAAGGAGGATATAACATGTTAGGTGATGAAGGAAAAGTTTTCATTGGTTATTGGAAAGGTTGGTAGGAAAGACATGGCTATAGAAATAATTATAAAAATCTTGGTACCATGGTAGGTCAAGTGAGATATTAGGATTAGAAATGGTGTATATCCTCTTTGAATCTAATAAAATATGTACTGGTTGAAGAAGATTTTCAATCAAGAACTGATACTCTTTAACACTGTCAGTCATTTGAATCATGGAACTAATTATTTCCATGGCATCAACAAACCTATATTTGACTCATGGAACTTCTTCAACTTGTAGAGATTTAAAATGTCTTTTTAAGGTTATCAACAATTTGCTTTTAAGGGACAAGATTATCATCTCTTGTTTGATACTGATCAGTTGTTTGATTTATGATTATCTATAAATCTCCATAGACCTTTAATATTTAACTATCCCACTGTATGGTAAGAAAAATCCTTGTAACTAATGCCTCATATTCTACCATATTTGTTTTACACTAAAATTGTATATGGAAGGATTTGGAGATCAAATCCCCTTATGGCATTATCAACAATATGCCATTTATAGATCCTTGGGATGTGAAGGATCCATCAAAATAGAGTTTTCACTACTCAGGCTATTGTGATGCTTATTCTATCATCATGATAGAATCATCTAGAAGGTCAAAGTTGAGAGGTTGAGTGCTTGTAATAAGAGCTTCTACAAGTTGGTGTTTAAGAATCTACCCTTTGATTGCCTTATTATTTTGATATTTAATGTCAAACTTGTTGAGGAGCATAATCCATTTATCCAAGCATCTTTGGAGAGCTACTTTAGTAAGAGGAACTTGAGAGGATCTACCTTAGTGATAACAAAAGTTTTTTTATTTAGCATATAATATCACAACTTCTGAGTGGAAAACACCATAGCTAAACATGCCTTCCTAATAGGTATATAATTATGTTCATAGGCTACCAATGCATGGCTTAAATAATAAACCATGTGTTCCTTACCATGATCATCATACTAAGCCAAAAGTGCCCTCAGTGCATATTCCATGGCCAATATGTAAAGAAGTAGTGGTTTTCCTTGTGTTGGAGGGTGTAAGATCGGTGGATGAGCCAAGTATGTTTTAATATTTGCAAATTATATTTGACAATCTTCATCCCACTAAAATGTCATCCCTTTCTTTAAGATATAGTTAAATGGGTGGCACTTATCTACCAGTTGAGAAAGGAACCTACATAGAGATTGGATCTTGCCTTGTAGAGCTCGTAACTATTTAAGACTATTAGGTGGAGGCATTTCCATAATAGAGGTGACCTTCATAGGATCAAATTTAATCCCTCATTATGATACAATGAACCCTATCAATTTTCTTGATGTGAATCTAAAGACATATTTCTTCAAATTCAAGTAGACTTTATATGCATGAAGACTCAAATATTATGTGTAGAATGTTAGGGTGTCCAACTCTAGTTCTTTATTTTTCTATTATATCATCAACATAGTCATCGATAATGTCATTCATCATGTCATGGAAGATGACAGTCATTACACGTTGATATTTGGCTCCAGCATTCTTCAAACCAAATGGCATGACTTGGTAACAGAATGTTCCCCATGAAGTGGTGAATGTGGTCTTATGTTGACCTTTAGGGCCTATCTTGATCTAATTTTAACTAAAAAATCCATCCATTAAGGATATAATCTTGTACCCAAAAGTTGAATCGATAATCATGTCAATGTTGTGTAGAGGAAAATCATCTTTGGGATATGCCTTGTTGATATCATGAAAATTAGTATAAATACGTATGCATGGGGTCTTTTTACTTACTAGAACTATGTTAAAAATCCATTTAAATTAATCTAGTGGTTTGATAAACTTAGCTCCTAGTAACTTCTCTAACTTGACCTTTACCAAAAGGGTGATACGTAGATGCATATTTCTTAACTTTTGCTTGACTAGTTTAGCATCAGGGTGAACAACTAGATGATGCACAACTAAATCTGGATCCAGCCCTAGCATGTCATAATATTCCCATAAAATTATGTCTATATAATCCTTAAGAATGGATATAATGTGTTCACATTATGCTTTAGTAATGGAAGCTCCAAGATAAACATTTTTGGGATCCTCATGGGTTCCCAAATTCACTTCTATTGTGCTCTCCATAAGGAGTGTGGATCCATCTTCTAGAATTATAGGCAATGTATGGTTGTGATCATCTTCTTCTACTATATCTTCTTTTTGTTCCTCATAAAGATCTAGATAATATGAATAATCAGAATATGCCTTCTCAAGTAAAGGCCAATTAGCAAAGACCTTTGGAAACTCTAGTTGTACCATTGCTAATAAGGACGTGTATCTCCTTATTGGTAGGTATAATTGAATCATTTTTAATGATCAATCTTATTCCTATATCCATTTATTTCATCACTTTGCATCCAATCATATTTAATATATATTCTAGGTTATATACTTGAGTTATGTTTACTACTCAGCCCTAACTGGGGCACAATCATCGTTGGCCAATCTAGGTCCTCTTAATGATTGTAACTACCTATGGGAAAATCATTATTTTTGACTTTAATTTTTGAGTATAACCACCTTTGGGAAAATCAACATCCTTTTTACATCAATTCTTGCAAGCATTTTCTCATTTGGATTAAAATCACCCATGTATTAATTCCACCTTTCTTCTTGCTTCTTTTCAAGGGATCATCCATCAATAATTATGATGGCCATTCCCTTGAGGGGGAATCATCATAGGCTTCCCAAAAAACATTTGGAGCTTTGTTCTGCAACCATCATCTTCTTTCTAGCATATAGGCCATCTCTCATTATTTTAGAATACATTATTGTACCTATGGTTTGCAACATCTTCCAAAATAAGGGCAAACTATAGACACCTAAATCTGGCCACTGATAACCTCCAACTAGGATTTTGGCTAATTTCTACCCAAAATGCACATTTTGGCCTAGAAACACTAAAACATGCTAAATGATTTGAAATTAACACATTCAATTGTCAATTTTGGCCAGTGTATCCCTAAATGGGGCAATGCAATTTATGGGATAGCTAACTTTGATCTGTTCATTTCAAGTCAAAATGCCAAATTTGTACTTGTGTGTTCTAGACTGCTCTTTCCTATCAAATATTTTGCACAAGACTTATGCCTTTGTTATTTATTGTTAGAAACATTCTAAATGGTAATATGCATCTAATGCATCTGATGTGGACTTGTAATTCAAATCCAATCAAATTTAGGACCAATAACAAGGCATTTTGATCAATTTGAGTAATTTGTGCATACAGTGCTTAATCATGCTAAAGAGCTAATTAACCCAAATCAAGGCCTAATCAAATATTCCATGGAAACTTGTTGAATACTTTTTTTTTAAATGAATATTGAATATCTACATCATCAAGTGACCTCATTTCTTAGGAAGACTTCCCTAGCACATAAATGCCACAAATATCAAGATTCATGCCCTCCATGCCTCATTAATGCCTTCCATAATGCCCTCCATGCCTCATAATTTCCCCTTCTTCCAATGCCATGATGAGTATAATTACAAACTTTAATTGTAAGATTAAATTAATCCTCAACCACACATCTCAATCTTAAGATGGATGATTGATATTTATTCTAATCAAATCTATAAATCTATAAATACGAGGCCTCACAACATCATTTCTAAACTTCATTTGTGCAAAGTTATAATGTAGGATTGGTTCCAAAAAGCTTCAAGAAACTAGTTTTATAATGCCATATTGATTCCAAGCCATAAGCCAAAGGTGCCAAAGAGAGATGGAGGTTGTCAAGCTTCCATTTCCAAGGACTTCATGAGCACAAGCTGAGTAAGCCACTACTACAAAGGCATTTGGAGAATCCAAGGAAGGCGAAAGGAATTCTTGTGTTTTCATTCCTTATTTTTTAGTTGTGTTTGTCATTTGATTTTGTTAACTAAGCTCTCTATAGTGTCTAGACCTAGAGATGTTATGCTATTAGTGTGTTTATTTAATTTTGTTTTCATTTTAGAACTAACACTATACTAACCATCCTCTCTTGAGTAAAATTCCTAAATCACATAATGGCACACCTAGTGGGATGAGCCACATCTCACACATAAAGGAGATCATTTTGCAACTCTAAAATCTTCATTTGGACCCTTAAAACTCTTGTAAATTGATTTTCTAACTTTATTTTTCTAGTTTTTGGTGAAAACCTCATTAAGGCACCAATAGCTGAGCACAAAAGTTCTTCACTACTTGACAAAGATAAAATAGAATATCAAATCAAAATAGCTTCCAATCTATAGCCTAATCAGATGGTAGCTACTCTCAAGATCAAACAACAAAAAAATCTAGTGGTCCTATTGATAGAACAAGTCTTTAGCCCTACCACAACCAAAATAATGTTGAATTTCAGCATCAACAACATTATGTATGATTGAAAGTACCAATCTTCATTTATTTTCCCAACATTACACAATCCATTATCATTTTCCATTCCATTTCATAATCAAACCTACCATCCATTGTTTGTCCTTGTTTACCATCCATGGCTACACTTTCCTTTGCAGAGGTTACAATGAAACCTTGTTTTGATGCTTGAAGGAATCAAAATCAATGACCAATGAAGATCACAAAATCATTCTTAGAAACTAAATTTGTAGGTAATTTTTGATAGAGTAGCTATTTTGATGAGGTGTGGGCTAGCAGTTAACATGATCAAGTATTATGTTTGTATCATTTGTTGATTAGGATGTGCATCTTCCCATTAGTAGGAAAAATAGAATAAAAAACCACACATAGGATAAAAGCATGTATCATACCATTGCCATTATTACATATCCATTTTCCATTGTCAGAGTACCCAACTATTCACCCCATCACTCGGGGGCAATCCTCTTACCAGTTTATCTAATCTATCAAAAACCATCATTATCTTTACCAATACCATGATATCCTATCATTCCATTCCTATCTAGACTAAAGCCTATTTTTAGTCATCTTACCCAATCCTATTTTGATCTTAGTTCATTTGGTTCTTCTTGCACCTTTTGTGAGAGGATTATGATCAAGTTTCAATAATCGATACAATCTATTTTTACAATGATAGTCTATGAAAGTAGTGTGGTAGTTGATCTGGTAAGATATCTTTCATCTTATCCACATTTGTTTATGTGAGTGTAATTATAACCACCTATGGGAAAATTAGTGTTTCACTAGTCTTACTACTAATTATAACTGCCTATGGGAAAATTAGTATCATTGACCTATGGAATTGTATCTTAGTTATAACCATCTATGGGCAAACTAAGGGCAACATTTATTTATCATGCATTGCCACATCACCTTTCCTTCGATGTTTTCATTTGACTGGCCATTTTTTGGGTTTGAGAACTTGTTTTGACCTAGTTGGTTTTTCCCCACATTTTATGTAAGTGGAGTTACTATGACTTGAGGTTATTTTAGTACTATTTGGGTCATGCTCAATTCATGTAAAGGTCACCTTAGTCCCCCTTCCTATATGCTCTCACCATTTTGTGAGAAACTAAAGCCAAATGCTCTTACATTTTGTGAGTAGGTATCTTGTCATACTATAATGAGATAAGATACCTCAAATTACCAAAAACATTCATAGAATCTCAAAAATCCAAAACTATTTGTTATGTCTAAGCCTAGTCAGTTACCCTTGATTCGCCTTACTAAGGCATTGTCATTATTAGGATGTTTTCTTTTGATTTTGTTTTCAATATTTATATTTATTTGTTTATTTTAGTTTTTTTGTTTTTTTATTCACTTGCCTATTTTTTTTTCAACACTATTACCTTGACTCAGTTTATATGTGTTCATTGGTTGATTCCTTGAGCACATTATTCTTGAGTCTATCCATATTCATGTGTCAACCTTGTCATCATGGTATTTATCATTGGTGCATTATTTTCAAATGTTTATTGGATCAAGAGTCAGTCCTTATGCATATTTTGGCCAAGTCTTCATGGTGTTCTATCATCAAGCCTACCATCACATGCTATGGTAAAAATCAACTTCACGAAGGTCTAATAGATCCATATAAGTTTCTCCTTGGCACCTTGGAAAATCATTCCATCCCATTGGTCATGCCAAGTTGTAGATATAATTACAAAGCAATTTATTCAAGCATTAGTCCATAAATAATGAAACATGCATAAATAAATAACTAACCAAGCCTATCTATTCCTATGGGAATTAGAAAGGATAACAAGAAAAAATGAAAGAAAGCAACATCATACTACCTTTCCAAATGAATTCACCATGCCTATGTGGCTCAAAAACATGTTCTCCCTTGATAAAGTATCCTTGTCTTTATCAAAAATAGTGGTAAGCTCCTTCAATGCCTCAAGAACACTACACAAAACCTAGGCTCTTGATGTGGAATCACTAAACTAGCCTTTCAATGAAGCTTTTTAGAAATAATTTAGCATTATAAATTTGAAATGTTTAAGCTTTGAAGATATTTAAGCATAACAACCTTGCCCCAAATATATTAGAAATGATGTAGATGGCCTCTCTATTTATAGATTTTTGAGATTAGTCAGGATCAACCTCAACCATCCATCTCAAGATTGAGATGTGTGGTTGAGGATAATCTTAATATTTGGAATTAAATCAATAATTATCCTCAAGATGACCTTGGAATAAGGGGCATTGAAGAGTCATGGGAGGCATTAACTAGGGATAGGTGACCCATAATACTAATATCGTATGCACTTATGGCTTGATGGATGCCACCCCATAGATGATGTTACTAGGTGATGCAAATAATAAGAATCAATTTTCAAAAAGAAATATTCAACAACTCTCATGGAGAATCTACTTAAGCCTTTGATTCAGATTAATTAGCCTTAAGCAAGGTTAATCAACATTTGTGCAATTATTTGAAAAATGACCCTCAACTAATCAAAATGGTCAAAAACACATATTACTGGGTCATAGTTTGACTTGAGAAGAATTAGAAGGTGATGATATATGCGTTGGAACTGTATTCCTATTTAAGATGTTTCTAATATAAAATAACAAAGGTACATGATGTGTACTAATGAATTTAGAATAAAAGAATGATATAGAGCACTAAATGGTGAAATGATCATTTTGACTTGAAATGATCTGATCAAAGTTAACTAGCCCATAAAATGCATTACCCTATTTAGGGATACTTTGACCTAAATTGGCACTTTTAAGGGCAAGTTAAAACCATTTAGGGCATTTTATGGATTTTGAACTAAAATTTTTGCTTGAGTGCAATTTGATTAAGATTGACAATTTCAACAGAAATGGTGGTAGGAATTGGATGTTTACACTTCATTATGCTTGATAAAACTTAATAAAAAGGTGTGGTTAGTGTGTGTAATATGCATTAAACATGTATCCACACCCCCTATGTGGGTATGCTACCTACATACAAATACTCTGCAGAGGGATCAAACCATATGTAGTTCTCTCACTTGATGTGCTTCATGCAATAGTGTGATGAGGATGCAAAAATACCAATTTGAGAGATCTTGAGGTGGTTAAGGATTAGTGTGAGGGTTTGAATATGTTTTCAACTATGTTGGGTGATTATATATAGAGAATAGGGAAATTTGACTTAGCATTTTTTTTGTATTCTTTCTTTCTTTGTAAGATTTGTCACCTTTCTTTGTAAATGACCATTCGATGATTTTTTATAGGAAACTATTGATCATGTGTTAAATGTATTCATACTAGGTCAACATGATGAAGGATAATAATTAGATGAAAATGTTCATTTGAACTTGAAACATGATTTGATAAGAGCATAAAAACTAAGACACCATAGCTTTTGATGCTATTGTTTAGGTTTAGTGCTCCTATCCTACAAGATCAGGACCTAGGAGAATAGGATTATCCTAGGAAATAGAGTCTGACTAAGTTGGAATTAAGGTTAAGAAGTCTATGAATGATTGATATTAAGAAAAAAGGTGTTTATAAGGGTCATGAGAGCATGTAAGAAGGTCCTATGGATAGGTTGTCACAAACCACACTCAAAATACTAGTTTGGAAATTTTATATAAGTATATCCCCCATCATAACTAGCCATTATTCATATAAATCTTCATATCCAATCACCACATTTCCCAAGTACTCATAGATGGAGGGTTTACATTGAAATTACGCAATCTAGATTTTTTAAAGAAATTGGGGTATTTTAAAGCTTCTTTAAGGCCTACTTTGATCATAATAAAATTATATGGTGATAATTAATAGTCATATATAGGCACCATCTACCTTCACGTTATTGTGGGACCCATGGTACATCAAACCCTACTTCATGATTTGGATGTGGATCTACCCTATAATATACTATTGGGTCACCCATGGATTCATGAGGTGAAACTAGTCCCATCTACCCTTCATCAATGTCTAAAATTTCCACACTCAGGCCTCAAAGTCACCATTCCTAGGGAAATGGAACATTTTCCAAATTTCCAAATGGGTCAATCCTCATACTCTTGCTACTATCCTAGCACTAATAGCTCCAAAACCTAGAGACTACTAAATATATATCCCTTAATAACCTTGTGCCTACTTTTGATCCTTTACTATAAATTACTCATCTAAAAGTCACATCTACAGGGTGTAGGGAATATGAATATAAAACCTTTTATGTTGATGAATTACTTATTTTCTCATGAATTTATGGGTCCTTGATTATGCAGATGACCAATCCTATCAGCAATCAATTTGGACTAAAGGCCTTATCTAGTGCAAGATTATTATTAAAATATTGTATTGATGAATCTGATGAATCATGGCTCATTCTAGAAGATGAGGCCCTCACATCTTATAGACAAAGATACCCCCACATTAAAAAAATCTTAAAAGACATGAATTATCAATGAAAAGGAATAAGGAGACATAAGTAAGGTAGGATTGAACCCATAATAGTTTAATAACATCCATAATATCTTAGATTAGGATACAAACTAATTTATAATGACTTAAACAATATTATTATGGATACTACTTCAATCCCTATGGAGGCTCTTTCTGATGAAGAAATCAAGATGAGTTCTATTTATAGTCACTATAAGGAGCATGCTACCACAAACCTTTTTCCTAACAACACTATATTCACCATCACCATATCCCTCTACTACCCCTCATCAATTAATTGGGATCAACATTACAATCCATCTTTAAATATGTTTTAAAATGATGAGGCCATCTTAGAATTTTTAGGAGCTTGAAATTTCATGCCTTCTGATGACCATAAGAGAGGCTTTTATATTAATCTTTGTTAGCAAATTATTTTAGGGAAAAACAACTTCCCCTTGACTAAAGTGAAGAAGAAGAGTCTGAAGAAGAAGAGACACCTCAAATTCTAGAAGAATTTCCACATATTTCAATTGAATCATAAGAATATACTTAAATAGACACAGAACTCCTAGGTGGTTTTGCTTCAAATATCCCAAATCAATAATTAACCTTTTATCTCCAAGATTAGTCACCCCCTCTCATTGAGGAGGTGATTGAATTTAAAATTAGAATTGAGGAACATCCTAAAATCATCAAAATAGGGACAACATTCACACCTGAAGAGCATTAGATTATTATTTAGCTACTCAAGGAATTTATAGATGTTTTTACATGGTGCAATTTTGACATTCTAGGACTTGATCCCTCATTATTTTTGCATCATTTGGTTTATACCCATAACGCTAAACCCATCAAGAAAAAGTTATGAAATATTCACCTTAAAATTACCTTACTAGTTAAGGAAGAACCATAAAAATTCCTAGAAGCATGCTTTATCTAACCCATTGATTATTCTAATTAGATATCCAATAGTATTCCGATGTCTAAGCCACAAGGAGTAATTTATATTTTTACCAACTTCCACAACATCAATAAGGCATGTCATAAATATGACTTCACTCTCCCAAATATTGATATGATTTTGGATTCAATAGTTGGGTATGAAATTTTATCCCTCATAGATAGATTTTTTGGCTACAATCAAATAAAAAATTGCTCCTAAATATCGACATAAAACAACCTTCATCACTTCATGGGGGACCTTATACTATCAAGTCATGATCTTCAATCTCAAAAGTTCTACTGCTACTTATCAATGGGTAATGACCATTATTTTCCATGATATGATGCATGATATAGTTTAATATTATGTGGATGATATCCTAAGGAAGTCTCAAATCAAATCATAGCATCATGTAATCTTGAGAAGAAACTTTGAGAGGATGTGAGAATATAAAGTCATATTGAATCCAAATAAATGTTAATCTAGAATAACCTTAGGCAAATTATTAGGGTTTATTGTATCGAAGAGAGGCATAAAAGTAGATCAAACTCAATTCAAGTCCATTATGGAAATGTTCCACTCATAATCTAAAGTATCTTATGAGTCTTTAGGGTAAGTTGAAAAATATTAAGTGATTCATCTCTCAACTCATAGATAAATGTCACCCATTTACTCACCTTTTGAAGAAAGGGACCAATTTTAATTGGAACTTTGAATTTCAACATGCCTTCATTAATCTCAAGTAATATTTGGGAAATCCACCTATGTTATCATCCCCTATTACAGGAAGGCCCTTGCTCTTATATATTTATATAGCACATTGATTATGCATATATCCTACAAGCCATATTGGAAATAAAGAATAAAATGAACAATGGTTAATCCTTGACTCCCACGATTAATAATGTTGTTACACCTCTAGTAGGGATAACTCAACCAACTTAGAAAAAACAATTATAATGATATAACTTCATCAAATAAGTATAATAACAACAATAGATCACAATGATATGGATATATAACATAAAATATGAAGAATTTATAATCCACTTCGAGGGGGTAGCCTCCCAAATGCTTGGAATAATAAATAAGCAATCCAATATGATGATGAACACTTAACCCTACCTCCTATATATAGTATACTAATGCCACGGACAACCCATAAGCTGACCTAGTAAGCATATGAGTGCATAGAGAAATGTAAAATAATATCCAAATAGGTTATGCAAGCCATAAGTCAGTTACACAGATCCTTAGACACACCAATGGTTAAGGGTGCAACATTCCCCTCCCCTTAAAAACAAAATTGTCCTAAATGTTAAAGCAATGTCAGATTTTGTTTCATGAAGGCTTCATCCTCCTAGGTAGCATCTTCAGAAGGTAGATTATTCCATTTGATTAGATACTCTATAATCATTTTGAACCATAGTTTCTTAGCACATATTTGAAGGACTACTTTAGGATAAATAATAACTCTCCCTTACTAATATAATAATGGTAACTTAGTTTGATTTGAAACTCTATTTCTAATGACATTATTAAGGAAAGATACGTAAAATAATTTATTAATGCAAGTGGATGGAGTAAATTTCAATTTGTAGGCCACATTACCAACTTTCTACAAGATATCATAAGGCCATAATACTTGGGGGGAAAAAAATTATCCTTTTCATGTTACTTCAAGGACATATTCTTATATGGTGTCAAGTGAAAAAAATACCCAATCACCAATTTGAAAGTGCCTCCCATTCCTATGCTAATTTGCTTGTTGCTTCATGTGATTCTGGGTCAAGGATAATTTTTCATGAAAACTAGAAAGGAATTCCTATTGATTTTGAAGGTGTTCTTCCACTACATGTACCTTTGGGTGGGACTTCAAGGTTGAAATGAGGAATGGAGGATCGTATCCATACAATTCCATAAAAAGAGACATTTTGGATGAACTATGCACTAAAGTATTATACCACCATTCAGCTAGGGGCAGCCACTAAACCCATTTATCCTGTCTATCTAACAAAAAGTAACAAAGATACCCTTCTAGACACTTATAGAATACCTCAAATTATCCATCATATTGAGGATTATATGATGAGCTATGATCCAATTGGGTTCCCAAACATGCAAATAATTTTGTCCAAAAATTACTAGTGAATATGGGATCTTGATCACTGATAATAATCTTGGGACTACCATGTAATTTCTAAACTATATTGAGAAAGGTAAAATCTATTATACTGGAAACCAATGGTTGAGATAAAGAATAAAAATGATCATAATTGTGAGTCTATCCACAATAACCATGATAAATTTTATACTTTTATATCTTGGTAACCCAATAATGAAATCCATATATACCTCTTCTTGTTATTGACGAGGGATGGGTAAGGGTTGTAAAAGGCCTAATATTTTAATGGTTTTACCTTTATTTTATTAATATACCATACATTAAAACACATATTTATATACATCCCATTTGATTCCTTCTCAAAAAAATCCTTCTTGACTCTATGATAGGTTTTTAAAAAACCTAAGTGACCACCAAGTGGAGATACATGAAGTTCTTGAAGTATTTTATATTTGAGAAGAGAATTATTACATAGATATAACCTATCTTTATTCCATAATTCATTCCCCTTCCATGTAAAATTTTCAATCCCATCTGGAACCTATTGTATATTTCAAATAAATTCATTGGTAGCACTATCATTGTCCCTTTCTAACCTTTCTTCCTTGATCTAGTCTACCTGCCAAATAGTCATGGCACACAATAATGCCTCAACTAGTTCATCTCACCTGGATAGGGCATCGACCACCACATTTTATTTTATACTATTTAAAAATTAAATCATAACATTTTCATCACCCATTTTTATTGTTCTTAAGAGGACAACCATTCTTCCAAAAAATATATAAGGCTATCATGATAAATATTTACCTGAAAGTGATGATCCAATAGATAAGGTCTTCATTGTTTGAATGCATTTATAATATCCATAATATATTTATCATAGATGGGTTTAAACTTATTTTTAATATTTAATTTATAAATTTCAAAGGCAATGGGCCTACCATCTTTCATGATTAATGCACCCATACCATATGTATATTCATCACATTTAACCACAAATGTTTTATAAAAATCTAAAGTAACCAATACTAGCGTGGTACATAGATCCATTTCAAATTATTCAAATGAATTGGTAGTTTTATCATTAAAATATAAGGAGTCTTTATTCAACAAAGAATTTATTGGTGTTACAACACTACCATAGTGTTAACAAACATGCTATAGTAACCAGTTAGCCATAGAAATCCCCTTAGTTGATTGACTGTCTTAGGAATATACCACTCCATGATGACTTGGATTTTTTAGGATCAAATTTTACTCCCTCATGTGATATAACATGACCCAAATATTCCACTTCCTAGAATCCAAAATCATATTTGGATGGTTTAGCATACAAATGATGTTGCTTAAGAACCGAGAGTACATGTTTCACATATTGTAATTGGTCTTCACAATTTTTACTATAAATAAGGATATCATAAAAAAACACAAGTAAAAAATTTTAAAAAGTGGCATAAAAACCATATTAATTAGACTCCAAAAGTTTGATGGTTCATTGTTGAGACCAAAAATCATGACCAAAAATTAATAATGACCTTCATGAGTACAAAAAGCTATTTTTGGAATGTCCTCCTCATGAATATAGATTTGATGATACCAAGAGTGAAGATATAATTTGGTAAAATAAACAACATAGTGTAATTCAACTAATAAATAATCAATTATAAGAATAGGAAACTTATATTTGATAGTGAACTTGTTGATATATATATATATATATATATATATATATATATATAATATGAAGTTCATCCTTATTTCTCACCATGACTACTAGATAAGAATATCACTTTGGATATGGTGAATGGTTCCTACCTCCAATAACTCTTGTACCATTTTTTAATTTCACTCTTTTGGTAATAATCATATCTATATGGTTTGATGTTGGGGTGGTGTACTTCTAGGAATGAATCTGATGGCATGATCACGGGTATGGTTAAGAGGAAGACCTTTTTGAATGGGGTTAAAATCAATTGAATGTTCATCCAATATTTGTTGTAAATCAAGATAGGCAGACTCCTTAGTTTGTTAAAAATCAATAGAAAATAAGTGTGCCACAAATCATTTAACACCATTTTTTAGTATTTTGGCTATTTGATGTGTACTAACCACTTATGGAAATTTAAATCTTAATCCCTATAATTCTACTATCTTATCTTTAGAATGAATAGTTCTTGGAAATTCAACTCAATAGTACCCAATGTGGTGAACCATTATACAACCAAAACAATGTTATTCCTACCCATAGGAATAATAAACATAGGAGAATCTAGTAAATAGTCCCTCATTGCTAACTTAATACTATGGAATTTTATAGAATAATTAATTATACCACCATCTACAATCATGACTTGAAGTTATGGTGTTGGGTAGATGAAATAATTTAAATGAGCACCTAAATTTTTGTTGATGAAAATGTGTGTACTTATTGAGTCAATAAACACTGTGACCTTTTATTTCTTAAGGTAACCCACCACCTTAAGATTCTAAGTAAAAATACCTATAAGGGCATGGTAGGAGATAGTATATTAAGAATCTATAGCTTTATCCTCAGGTCATTTAAAAACCTCAATAGATTCCTCCTCATCTTCTTCATCCTCATTAGCTCCTTTGATGTAAAATAACTTATTTTCATCACATCGATCACCTTTGCTCCATTTACTATCACAACCATAACATAACCCTTTAGCATGCTTCTCTTCAAAATTTTATGGTGTCAATCTGGTAAGTTGAAGTAGTTATGGAGTTTGGAAAGTTCATTCTTGGATAGTAGTGAAAGGATGACATTTTCTCAGTTCTTTTTATTCTATAAAGCTTGCCCTTGGTATAGCTTCAAATATACTTGTGGGGTTAAACATGAGAACCTCTAATTGAATACTATCTTTTAGTCCACCTAGAAAAAGGTTAGTCATATTTACCTCATTGATGTCCTCCACACATAAGGATAGATTTTAAAACCAATTAATATAATCATTCAATGTTCTTGTTTGTCATAGTTTGGCTAACTAGTTGAATTAGTTTTTAGAAACATTATCTCGATAGTGAGTCATTAGTTCATCACATAATATTGACCATGTAATAAGATCACTAGTCTTCTTCTCTTGATCACATAGCCAATGATATGAAATGAATGGCTTAGGTTCCAAATAAAAATATGCCATAACCACCTCTTGAGAGATAGGATTTTGGTGCAGATCAAATAAATTTTCAATTTGAGTGATCCAAGTGAGTGCATCCTTAACATCAAACATTCACAAGTCCACTTTTAGCAACATTGGTTTCACACTTGTATTTGTATTTTTAGTGTTGAGAGGAGGACCAAAAATAAAAATTAGAGGGTTATTGAGTGGAAAATAAGATGAAATGGTAGCTAGTTATGTCCTGATCTACTATAATTCATTATTCACACCATTAAGCTCCCCTTGCATTATTGAAATTTGATCTTAGAATTTCACTTCCTACTACATCAAGCCTTTTATATTTTATTAAATTTGATAAATCATCTCTAAAGACATCATACTAGAGGTTTTAGATTATATGTCATCCCCTAAAGGATTTTTAGTGGTGTCTTTCCCTTTCCCCCATCCACGAGTGTTAGGACTAGCCATAAGAGGGCTTGATGTTGAAACTTACTTTACCCTATTAACCCAAATTTGACCATGAATATTTTAAAATATTTGGTCTCAAATTATAAATATCAAAGAATATATCTAAACAAATTTGTTACAATCTTTCTAAAAATGTAAATAAATTCAAAAAATTCTATAAATTACAAGCTATGGAGAGAATTTATAAAAACCCTAAATGGAGATAACTTTTGGAAAACCAATAAAAATGATCTAAAATTTTAATGGAAGCTTAATTGAATGTTTTCTTACCTCTAGTAAAACAATTTTACATAAATTTGAAACCTTTTTCAATATATATCCAAATTAAAAGATCTAGGGTTTTTGACCTAATTATGGCCCTAATCAATGATTTGATACCACTTATAATGATATAACTTCACCAAATAAGTATAATAACAACAATATATCATAATTATATGGAAATTAAAAAAAAAAAAATGAATAATATATAAGCCACTTCGAGGGGGCAACCTCCCAAATACTTATAATAAGAAATGAGTACTCCAATATGATGATGGACAACTAACCCTACCTCCTATATATATTCTACCAAGGCCATGTAAAACCCATAGTCTAACCTAATAAGTATATGATTTCATAGAGTAATGTAAAATAATATACAAAAGGGTTATGCAAGACACAAGTTGGATACACATATCCCTAGACATACCAATGACTAAGGGCATAACACCAACCTAAGATTATAATTCAACAACCATTAGTGATAGCTAAACCTCTTTTAGCTAGTTATTTCACTCCATATTTAAAATATATTATACAAAATATTTATTCTCTACAGTATAAGGTGTTACATTTAGAGAAAGGAGCCACTAGGCTATCACATGTGTTAGATTCTAACATTATCTTACATACACCTTTGGCACATCACATAAAAGAAACTCCCTTGCCATCCAATTTTGTGGCACTCAAGCTTATATTATATGATGGAAAGGGTGACCTAGACCACCATCTTAGAGATTTTCACATAGCATGATTGGACTATGTGTCCATCAATTGGATTCTTACCAAGTTATTTCCACGTAGTCTCAAGGATTATGCCCTATAATGGTTCTATGATTTAATAAATAAATCTATCATAGCATTCAATCCTTTAGCTGACATGTTTCTACCATAATCTATCAACATTAGTGTTAATATATCATAGGCACAAGTGGCATAATTTTAAAAAAAATTCAAATGAGCCTATCATAAATGGTGTCTTATGAAACAAGATAATATTAGCCAAATTAACTAACCCCATGGTAGATAAAGAGCTTTAGGACATATTTAAACAAAGTATCCTACTAGAATTACATGAATCTATCTTGTTTAAAAAGTTATCATTAATAGTTTCATTGGTGAAATTCATAGCTCCATCAAGGATATTGTGTTTCTATTACAGGTTGGACCAGCACACATAGACACTCGGTTCCTAGTATTATATAATTCAAGTGTATTCAATTTATTATTGGGTAGCCATGGTTACAAAAACTCCAAGCAATCCCATCTAGAGTACACCAATGATTTAATTATATAGAGGCTAATATTATTGATGTGGGAACACCCATAGAGGCATCGAAATAACAAAAAACAAAGGCTAGGGAACTAAATATATTTTTAGATCCTTTCCCAAAGCATACAACAAATAAGGCAAGGGGCACATCAGGTGTTAACTATACATACTAGGCATATCTACTAGTAGATTCATATCACATAGTTACAAAAGATAAGCATCCACTACATAACATTATTTGCATGCATCATACAACAGTGCCACTTATACCACTAATCAATTTTTTAGAGAAGGATATTGTGGATGATGACACATATTTACATGCACTCTTCATATGAGCACACATAAATCACCATCCTATTAATAGTCTTATGGTTAAAAATAAGTCAAATATAATAATGTGCACTATGACACTCTTAAATAATTTAGGTTACATAGAGAAAGATATATTCCCCATAGATACAATCATTAGTGGGTTTAGTGGCCATGTTCAGAGCTCCATCAAGGAGATTGTGTTTCTATTACAGGTTAGACCAACACACATAACCACTCAGTTCCTAGTAGTACCTAGTATAGGTGTATTTGATATATTATTAGGTAGGCCATGGTTACAAAAAATCTAATCCATCCTATATATAGTACAACAATGCTCAAAATACATATATGTTGTATGCACCTAAATCTACTCACCATGATAATTACACTAATTTTGATAATTTAACCTATAACTATATGTCCTAGCTAAATAAATAATATCCTCTTCACTATTTCCTACATCCCAAAAACCTTATTCTACCCCTCCAACCAATTAATCACCCTTATTAGTCTACTAACCAAACTTACTTACCTATTAACCTACCCATTAAGAAACTTGCCAATTTAAAAATATAATTTATTTACCTACCCATCTACCACCCTACTAACTAGCTATTCCTACACCCTTAAAACCTAATAGATATTTTTAGGATTCAAAAATTATATAAATATCCTCTAATTTAACCCTTTTCCTCTAGAACTTTACATTCAAGATATTTTTTAAAAATTAAAAATTCCTTGGAAATATCCTAGCCATTGATCTCAATGGCTCAAAATTAAATTCGATCCATTGATCCTTCCATCCATTTCGTATATAACCAAGCCAATAAATCCATGAAAACTAACTTGGAAACCTACTAAATTAATTTCATTATCATCTCTCTTTCATCCATATTACCCTATCAAATCCATCATCTAATCAAGAAGTCCATTGGAAGCCATTATCAAGCATAGTCAAGAAATCCAATATCCAACATATTTTGCATTAAAAATATATTTATAAATATTAGAGAGGATATATAAAAGTTAAAATGATGGTAAGAATTCTCATTATGTAAATCTAATTATTTCTGTTATCCTCTATGTTTGATGTTGTTTATGTTTTTGGGTTTTTATTGCTAAAAATAGTAATATAGAAGAAATCCAAAATATAGGCTACATATTTGTGACCACAGTGGGAGATAATCTCTAATTTTAACCTCTTAAGCTTTATGGAAGTGATTTATAAGCTTGTAGGTGTAACTGGATTAGAATCAAAGGCCATAATTTGAGAAAATCATCATGTATAGGAGACTCATAGTTTTTCACTAGTCTTAGTGATTTTGTAGTAATATCAATGATATTACACCAAAATTTTGTTTTAACCAATAAAAATTCATGGTATTGGTATGTTTTTAACTTTGTACAAAATTTCTATTTTGAAATTAGTGATCTTGTTTTGTTACTAGTGATTTTACCTCTGTAGTTGTGGTTTGGCAGAGTCTCTAGATTGCCATAATATTATTATTCTCTATTTGTTTCTAACTTTTGTGTAGTCCTTTTACTTTATCTATATTTTCTATAAGCATTTTTTCAACTCCTATGTACATAAAAAAGTAGAATTATCCAAGAATCTGATTGTCAATAGTTATGGTGTAATATAAAAGCCCTTAGACTTGTAGTTTTTCTTTGATAATCATGATATACCACAAGAAGTTGCAGTTTTGTAAAAATTTTGAGCTACTTTGATAT
Source organism: Torreya grandis (assembly GCA_037957365.1). Taxonomy (NCBI): domain Eukaryota; kingdom Viridiplantae; phylum Streptophyta; class Pinopsida; order Cupressales; family Taxaceae; genus Torreya; species Torreya grandis. The sequence continues at coordinate 1,724,919 of JARHVA010000419.1, forward strand.
CATTCTTTTTAATCTATTACTAACCATTATACAATTTATTTTTGCCTAGAAATGGTGTTTCTTATATGTGTATATACAATAATAAATAGTCAAGAATCTTACTATTAGTGCTCAAAGTGCAATATCACAACTTTGGTAATCATGGTTTTGACTTAGTAATGATGATATCACCATTGATAGCCATAGTATTGTGTGTTTTGGTAAAACTATCATATCACTATCTATTCTAAAGGTAATAATCCATCAATTTTTACTTTTAGAGTATATTGATCTTCTTTGAAACCAAATCTAACTATTTGTGATCCAAGTATTGCATATTTGATTATTCTAACCCTCTTGGATAAGTATGTTCTTGATAAGGTTGTTTTTGATCTCTTTTTTTTATGTACAGTATAATAAGATAAATAGGAGATGAAGGAAAATATAAACCAAACACTATTAAAATACCTAGTATAATATCAAAAGTCTCGAATCTATGATTTTGCCTTGCTATTAGTGATATTGTATTCTTAGTAGTGATTTTGTAATTAGGTGGAGTTTGGGTATATTTTGAGATATTGTTTTAGTCTTTAAAACTAATCTGGAATTAATATCTTGATAGTCTATCTAATCAAAATCTAGCATTTTGATAACCATTTATTCAAGTTCTTGATTAATTAGTTAAAGTTTACAAATTGTTATAGTTATTTTCTAAATTTTTGTTAAGTAACCTATATTTTAAATCATCTGATAATATTTTTAAAATATATAATCCATCTACATCAATTAAAAACTATATTTTCTATGGTTTTCTACTTCATTTCAAAATTGTTAATCTTGAATTTCTGATAGTTATGGTTTTGCACTATGTAATTACAATTTCAAATGGAGTTATGGTTTTGCATTAAGTCAAAATACTAACCTTTTCTTTGAAGGACATCTCAAAATAAAGGTAACCCATTTTTTATCTTAATCCTTGTGTTTGAAAGAGGGGTGCCAAAAACTTTATATTTTAGTCTTATTATATATATTTGTTTGTTATGTGATTTGATTTTATATATTTGTTCTTACTCACATAAGAAATTAATTATAAAAAATTGATTGTGCTTTATTGTTTGTTACCCCCTTTTGAGTCTAAGATAGCATGTGATGTGGAGTTCATCCCAATACATGATATTAATAACTAGGGGTCATTGATGTGGATATCATCACAATGCACTAGACCAAAAATATATGTTTTGATGGAGTATAAATATCAAGAGAGTTTTCATTAGGTATTAAAGTAGAATTCCCCATAAAGGGTTTCATGGAATGAGGGGCTTTTAAGCTATAATATACAAATAGGTTAGGTAAAATATTATATGTATTTGGGCCCCATTGTACCTTCATGTATATTGGGGACTCCCCTAGAAACTTTTTTGTAAACCTAGCATATGACCTTTTGGATATAACAAGCATTTCATTGTCAGAGTTAAGAGCAACTCCTAAAAAGACATTAAATATAGATGGAGTCAAAAGGGTTTGGTTGATTCCATAATGGGTCATTAGCCTATGGCCTCAATATTGAATCCATTAGATGGTATGAGCATTCGGTTACACACAATTTTCAATTTACTATCTTAGGGATTTTATTGTGTGTGTTGTGTTAAACCCATGTTGTTTGTAAAACCAAGTCAGACATTCCTTTTTTAACACTTGAGATACCCCTAGGTTTAAACGCATCCTTATATCTCATTATCACATCATTTTACATCCACCTCATATCTTTTATTCACCATCCTTATACCCATCTTATATCTTCCATATTTCATCCATCTCATACTTTCCCATTCGTCATCCTTGGATACTATATTTAGTCTTGAAACCAAATCTTGGTGGTCACCCATTATTCATCTCTTCATTATCATCCTTTTAAATAGGTATTATCGACATACACAACCTTGTCAAATACTTTATTCTAGCACCCATCATTCCCTATCAATGTTTTTTCATACCTAGCACCCATCCAATCACTACTTTTCTAGTGTGAAAGATATTTGATCCAATCATCTCCTTCTCTTCTTGCTATATTGGACTCTTACAAGGTTTTTTATTTTAGTAAACCTTGGTCATCCTAATCTTCTCATCCCTTTATAAAATCATAACATTTCTGAATCACCTTATATTACCACTATTATATTTGATTTCTAAATTAGTATTTAAAAACCTCAACATCACCCATCACATCTCCACTCTCCTAATATAATATGGTGATCCAAACCCATGCCCAATATATTAGAATGGGATAATATTCTAACCAAGAGAATGATATACTAGATAATTTAGGTGATCAAAATTGGGATCATGATGACAGACATAGTGATATACACACTCCTAAAGGAGAATATCTCTGATTCAATCCCCTACATAATGATGATTTTAAGATCTTATTTGACCAATACATCTATGAAAACCACAACCAATTTCTAGCCTAAGTCATTGAAATAGGTGGCATGCTACCCTTAAACTTTGACTGTAATCTTATACAATACTTAGTCCATCCCTCCACTTGACCTAATACACCATGTCAGCTTACCCACACTAATCAAGTACCCAAATAAGAGGAATTTGTGGACCAATAACTTTAAGAATAAGAATAATGACCTAAACCTCATTGAAATAATCATGTTGACACTGATAGGAGGTAAATTTCCCTAAAGGATCGAATAGATTAGTTCACATAATAATTAAAATATTTCATTTGTACACAAAATCAATTGCCATCATCCCCCATCAAAATGTCCACAACTCCAATAGACACCATACTAGTCATGATCAAACCTTAAATACCCTTGGGGACCCATCATTTACATAAGAATGGAAAGTGATGAAAGATACTCTCTAAAAAATTGACTTGCACTCACAAGCAATGAAACATAAATACAAAAAATTTTGCTCTTCTGCCTTGGATGTCAACATTTTATAAATATGTTTCCCACCCCACTTTGAGGTACCTAAGTGTGAAATTTATAGATTTAAAGGTGATCTTCATGATCATGTACAAGAGTTTTATGTAACTTGTCATGAAGTATCACATGATGATGCCTAATTACTAAGACTTTTCCCAAAAATTCTCACTAGACCAGCCCTATAATGGTTCATGCATCCACCAAAAGGGTTAATATTTAGTTTTGGAGAATTAACTAAAAAATTTGTAAGACATTTCTCATTTAACACCAAATATGATATCTCCATTATATACCTCTAGAACATTAAACAAAGAAGTAAGAAAATCCTATCATATTTCTTGTAATGCTAGAGAAGCTTAGAAAGCCACCTTCAATGCATAGTATGATATAAAGAGTTAGCTAAAATATTTGTTAACAATCTCAATGTTGAGCTAAAATATCAATTAAAACTATAATGTTACAAAAATTTTGATGTAATTATTGAAAAGTGGATACAAATTGAAAAAACACTTACTAAAAAGGGAAAAATAAATTATATTCCCAAAATAAACAAAATTAAAATAAAGATAATTCTTTTTAGGCAAGACAAAAATCTTCAATAAAAATAAGAATGTTTTGGGAGACAGGGTTACATATTCCAAACAACATGTTCAAATTATGTAAAAGAAGAACCCCAAAGATTAAAAAAAAAATCTCTTATATTCAAGTGACATGAGGTTAATAAAAACAATGAACTAAAAAAATACCTCTTACCAGCCTTTGAGTACCCATTGAGATAGTCTTTGAGTAATTGATTGTTGCTAACATGATTACTCTTCCTAAACAACTAGTGGATGATCATCAACCTCAACTTGATTGGTACTATGAGGATAAATTTTATAAATATAATATAGTTAAAGGTCATGAAATAGAGAGGCATATGCAATTAAAGCATTACATTCAGGACCTCATTGAAAAAGGTAATGTTGAAGTATAAGGGGACATTAATCTAAATTAGTCTACAAGTCAGTAGCTAGGTATTTTTTAGGACCCTCTACTCAAGCATGGTTAGAGACAAAGAAAACCACCAAGAGATTAGGGTTAGGGATATTTTTACAATTGTAATTAATATCAATCCATTTCATATCACTACATCAATACCATCAAAATGTGTAGCCCCCAAGATCCCACTCCACCATCATCCACCATATTAAAAATTAATTGGGCCATAGCTAACTGTGTGATTACTAACAGACACAAAAAAATTATATCTCCTATGGTAACACAAAAGGACCCATCTAAATCTACATCTCAAAGGGGGAATATCTCTAAGAAAGTATTAGTATCTCCCAATACATCCTATGATATAATTCAGTAACTTGAGAAGACACCCACTCAGATCTCATTAATGGATCTTCTTAAAACATCCCTTATGCATTAAGAGATACTTAATCAAGTTTTCAATGACATAAATATCCCTAGAGATATTGTCACTAATAAATTTCAAGTATTAGTGGGTTATTTATATCCTTCTCATCGAATCACCTTTAATGCCTAGGACATGCCTCCCATTAGCCCCTGATTTAACAATTTTGATAATATTGGAGTCTTATTCCTAATTTAGTTAAGGGTTTGGAATAATAAATTAGTAAATAATATTAAAATAATTATAATACTGATTTTTATAATTTATTATGTCTTTTAAACCTTCCTAAAAATAGTAATAAATGATGAGAAATACAACTTAACTTAAAACTAGACTGAAATAGCTGAGACAGAGGCTAAAATTGATTGTGCAAGATTAGGACAGTGTCATGAATATAGATATAGATTTATTTCAATAAAAGGATAGGAGTGATAAAAATAGGACACTTAAGGGTCTAGTGTTATTATCCATGTCCTACCGCTACTATCCAAACTAGTCATAGAGATATGAGTTTTTGCGTTTTATTCACTATCCTTGTATGATTTTGCCTATGAAATCTTAAGTGTTAAATGTCGATGGAGATCCTTGTATATTTGATTCAATTTTAAAACCCTAGATCTTCATTATGCTTGATAAAACTTGAAAAAAATGGGGGGTTGGTATGTGTAAGATGCAATGAACATGTATCCACACCCTTTATGTGGGCACACTACCTATATACTAATACTCCAAAGAGGGATCAAACCATATATAGTTCTCCTACTTCATATTATTCATGAAATAGTGTAATAAGGATGAAAAAATTCCAATTTGAGAGTGATTGAAGTGGATAGGGACTATTGTGAGGGTTTGAATATGTTTACAACTTTTTTAGGTGATTGTATGCAAAGAATAGGGAAATTTTCCTTAATGGTTTGTTTGTATTCTTTATTGCTTTATAATATTTGATACCACTCTTTGTAAATTACCTTTATATGGACTTTTATAGGGAACCATTGATCATGGGTTAAATTTATTCATGCTAGGCCATTGTAATGAAGGATGGGAATTAGATGAAAATGTTCATTTAGGCTCGAAATGTGATTAGATAGGAGCACCAAAAATGGGACACCCTAGATTTTGGTGCTATTGTCTAGGTATATCACTCTTATCTTATATGCTCAAGATTTGGGGAAATAGGATTGGCTTAGGAATTAGAGTCTGATTGAGCTAGAATTAGGGTTCAAAATTTTATGGATGATTGGTAATAAGAAAAAAGGTGTCTAGAAGGGTTATGAGAGCATGCAAGAAGGTCCTATGGATAGGGTGTCACAAGCCACACTCAAACTACCAATTTAAAAATTTTATATGACTATATTTTCACCCCCTTTATTATAGTGATGCAGCAAAGTGAAATACTAGGATAAAGGAAAAGTAAAAAGCATACCTAAAATTAATTGCAAGGGTAAAGTTCATGAGATTGTGTGATGTCGAGTGTGTGTAGAGAGAGCACACTATAAAGTGAAAATATTCAAATGGAAAACAAACAGTAGATAAGTTATTACTAGACATGTTATGTCTAAAAAAAATGTATAAATGTTGGGTAAGAAAGAGAAAGGAAGAGAAAGGAATGAATATACCTCACTTGGTACATGAACCAATGAAAAACCTATTGTGATGATGTGTGATGCTAGATATGTGGTGTACCAAAAGTAATATTGCTAAAAAAATTGAGTGCTCAATTCCCTAAGAGTGGCTTAATAATGTAAAGGCTATCCCTTTGGCCCCATTTTCACCCACTAAGTGAAGTTGTGTGATCATGTATTTGTTAATTGATGTTTGGACTATGTGTTTATTCCCTCTAAGTAGGTGGCTCAAGAATATAAAGATTAGCTAGACCTTTGAACCCATTATTGCCCAGTAAGTGAAGCTATAAACTAATACCAATATGAATGTGTCTCATATGAGATGTGTCTTAAATCCCATGATTATTCTATAATATGATAATATGGCATGGATAGGTGAATGCGTAATAGAAACTAGGACATTCTTGGCCACTCTAAAAGGTGGAGATTAGGTTTTTATGAAAGCCACTCCAAAATTGAGAACTAGGCTTATGTGCAAGCCACTCTAGAATGATTATAACAACCTGCAGATGGAATAAGGAACATAACTAATAAGAATGCCTAGGTAATTTATTGAACTTGAAAAGAAAAGAAAGCTAATGTGTCATACACATTGCCTCTAATCACTGGTGTCTGTAACATGGATTTTGGTTTATAAGCTATACCAAATAACCAATCTAAAATTGGAAGTAAGATCTATCATGCCACGCATGATGCCCCTTATATCTAGATTCTCTAATAAAATTTTTAATGAAACTATTCATTTTGAATTGAACTATTACTAAAAAAATTGTAACTAAACTTACCTTTCTACCTGTAACTAAAATTAATCAAAGCAAGAAGTGAAAGTATGTAAGACATGGAGTACAAGACTAGTTATATGCTAAGAAATACACAAGTTCTATATAATAGTGAGTGTCGATAGAGTAATATATGTAAGCTAGTAAGTAATGTACATCAGCATGATAAATAGAGTATGGGGTTTAGGAATGACATAACCTAAATGGTGTAGTCATGTAGAAGATATCCCCAATGGGTAGATATATTGATGGATGTCTTGAATGTAGAAGTAGAATGCCCCCTCAATGGGTAGAGTGAAGCAATCAAGGATCTAGATGTCACTACACACACTCAAAGAAGATCAAGTGAAGCATGGTAATGTATATAAATTGACAAACAATAGTATAAAACAATAAATGTAAGTCTAGCATGGTAGTAAAATTATAAAGCATGGATAATGCATATAATTGAAAAGTTTTTTGGTATTTTTAATTATTTAAATGTTTTTGGATTTTTAAAATATTTGTATTATTTTTGTATTTCGACATGTTATATTTTTTTGGTATTTTGAAATATTACTATGTAAAATCAATCATAATAATACTATGTAAAATTAATTGAAAAGAAGCTATGTATAATGAATCATTAGGAGACTATGTATAGGAAATTGAAATTAAACTATGTACAAGCATAATAAATAAATAAATATGTACACAAATGACATAAAATACTAGGCTGGAGGGGGTAAAGAGTTCAAGGATGGAGCCCACTAGGGATGAAGACAGAGGAAGGGATCATGACCATCATCAAATGCCTCAACATCATCATCATAAGTATCATCATATGCCACAAATTTTGTATACATGGTGGCTATCTACTTAGGTGTCAGTAAGATTTGTGATTTTTGTGTAGTCATATATCTATCACTCATATTGGTGTCATCTTGTTGAAGGAAAAATGAAGGTTTCTCTAGTGATGAAGATTTTGAGTCTCCTCTAGGACATTTAGCTTTTATAGTAGATGTTTTTAGTGAAATTAACATAGTCAATGATGGTGGTGATGTAATATGAATAGTACCCTAAACTTGTAATTTATCCAATCTTTGTTGTAAAGTTATACATGAGTTTGTATTATGGCTTGTGATCCTATGAAAGAGACAAAATGGTCAAGCATCTTGCCATGATAACCTGTTAATAATTTTTTCTCAAGTAACATCTGTAGCATAATCTATGGTTGATGTTGTGTGTTGCCTGCATGAATTTGAATGACTAGCTCTATATCTATAGAGGTAACCATGTGAAATATATGTGCCAAGTGATCTATCTATGGCCATGAATGTGTAATGTATCCTAAGAGTGTAGTGTGAGATGCAAAGAATGATGCAAGATGCATGATGAAGGATCTAGAGTCATCTCGATACTCTCATGGGCCAACTAGTGTAAAGATCAATCCACAAAAATAGTCATCTATGAGTGTAGGTGTTATATCATCATCAAAAGTAACTTGGGAATCTGTATTAACATCATGCACATATGGTAACTCAGAATTTACCACAAGGGGTAATTATGATATTGGATTCTCATCAACTATAGTAGTAGAAGGTGGTGGTGCTATGAGAGTATCTATAGCTAATGAAGTAACTATTACTACTAGAAGAGTTGTATCTATAGAATCAACTGTTACTAGTTGAACTATTATTAGTGATTGTGAAATTATAATAGGTGTAGGAATTATCACTAATGAGTAGCTAAAATAGCTAAAGCTGTTATGACTGGTTGAGTATCTAGAGTTAAGGAAATAGCTATAAATGGAGGAGTGTGATATGTGTTAGACTCTCTTACCTCATATATATGTATCTATTGAAGAGAAATGTGATGAGGTGGTAACTAAAATATGGTATGAGGTGTCCCATCTAGCAAAATAGTCAAATATGACTCTATAATCCTATAATATATAAATGGTTGGTTATCTATTGGACATGTGTATATGTATCCTTCATGGAGAAACTTAACACATTGATGAAGAGGGGAAGGAACTGCCCCCATAGCATGTATCCAAGGTCATCCAAGTAAACGGTTATAATTAAGATGACCCAGTATGACTTATAACTCTATAGAGAGCGTTTTGGGCCCTACCATGATATCTAAATCAATGGTGCCTAATGTTTGTTGTGGTATATCATCAGACCCTTTGATGTTTTTATATGAATTTTGTATGGATGCCATATCTACACCCATGGTTTGTAAGAATTTAATATTACATATATTAAGTTTAGAACCACTATCAACTAGAACTCTCTTAATTTCACTAGTTTTGACTTGAGCTTGTATGAATAATGGTAAATTTTGATCAATAATTGTTTGAAAAGGCATGTCCTGATGATCAAAATAAATATCATATTCTATATTTTTTAATGTGTTGACCACTGATGTAAAATAATAAGGCTCTAAATCAATGGTCATAAAAGTCTAAGTGTTCTTGATAAAGAATGTCCTTGAACACATTGGTTTTTTGAAGTATTTCTAACATGGAAATCTTAACTGGTGTGTTTTTCAATTGATCAACAATATCATCTATCATGTGCATATCTACCTATTCAGGTGGGTTGGGCCTAAGATGGGAAGGAATAGGAGGGTAGTCGGACTCTTAACTAAGTAAGGGAGGCATGGTAGCATGCCGAGTAATAGTTCTAACTACATTATCTACTAGCCATATAGGATAAGTAGTATATATGGGAGGAGAGCATAAATAACTGATAGGTCAAGGTGGTGGAGGGACAAAGGGTGTCAACTAGGCTCTCTAGTGATGCGTAGTGACATGGGGAAGAGTAAAATGGATCATGTCACATGACTCGGCATGGGATATAGGCTTTGAGGGAGGTGAGGGAAGATGTATCTTAACATGTTTATCAATGAATGTGATAATATCATCGCATAATATAAAAATTAAGCATGAAAATTAAATAATGAAGCTTTGCATTAACATATGGTTAACTTCATCATTCATATACATAATAGGGCCTAGTATGAATTCCTTATTATTTGCAAGAAATGTTTTGAAATGAGTAAAATCCATTTATAATTTTATGTGAAATTTGAATTGGATGTAAGGTGATACCTCAAAAATAAAGGGACCTAGCATATTTGACTAAGGTTTGAAATAAAATATTTTTAAAATTATTAAGGTAAATTTAAAAATTAAATGTGAATTTCTAATTAAAAATTTTTGGAAAAAATTATAAAAATACTGGAAAAATACTAGGACCTAGTATAGGTAACTAGGGTTTAAATGAAATGATTTTCAAAAAATTTAAGGTAATTTTAAAAATTTAAATGTAAATTTCTTATTTAAATATTCAATAAAAATGTTAGAAAAATTAGCAAGGAATTTACCCTAAGTTTTTTAGGGTTTTTATGCGTAAATGAAGTAAGTCAGGTTCACCAAATGATTTAACAATTTTGGGAATATTGGAGTCTTATTCCTAATTTAGTTAAAGGTATAGAGTAATAAATTAGTAAATAATATTGTAATAATTATATTACTAATTTGTATACTTTATTATGTCTTTTAAACCTTTCTAAAAATAGAAATAAATGAGGAGAAATATAACTTAACTTAAAATAGTACTAAGATGGCTAAGATAGAATCTAAAACTAGTTGAATATGACTAAGATAATTTCATGAATCTGGATCTAAATTTTATTTGGAAAAAGGATATGAGCACCAAAAATAGGACACTTTAGGGTCTAACACTATTGTCTAGTTCCTACCACTAGTATCCAAACTAGTCATAAAAATTTGAGTTTTTTGGGTTTTGTTCATTATCCATATATGAGTTTGTCTATGAAATATTAAGTGATGAATGTTGATGGAGCTCCTTGTAGATCTAATTCAATCTTTAAACCCTAGATCTTCATGTAGAGAGGATTACAAAGTAAGTTAGTCAAGCATTAGTCCATAAATTATGAAACATTTATAAAGAAATAACTAAGCCTATTTATTCCTATGGAATTTATAAAGGATAAAAATAAAAAAAATGAAAGAAAACAACACAATATTACCTTCCCAAATGAATTCACCATGCCCATGTGGCTCAAAAACATGTTCTCCCTTGATCAAGCATCCTTGTCTTTGTCAATAATGGTGGTAAGCTCCTCTAATGCCTCAAGAACACTCCATAAAACCTAGGCTCTTGATGTGGAATCATTAAACTAGACTATTGATGAAGCTTTATGGAAATAATTGAGAATTATAACTTTGCAATTTTTAATCTTTGAAGATATTTTAGCATAACAACCTTACACCAAAATAGCTTAGAAATGATGTCTATGGCCTCTCTATTTATAGATTTTTTAGATTGGTCAAGATCAACCTCAACCATCCATCTCAAGATTGAGATGTACACTTGAGGATAATCCTAATATTTGGAATTAAATCCATAGTTATCCTCAATATGACCTTGGAATAAGGGGAATTGAAGAGGCATGGGAGGCATTAACTAGGCATTGCTGACCCATAATCTTGATATTCTATGCACTTATGGCTTGATGGATGCCACCCCATAGATGATGTCACTAGGTGATGTAGATAATAAGAATCAATTTTCAAAAAGAAATATTCAACGACTCTCATGGAAATTTACTTAAGCCCTTGATTTGGATTAATTAGCCTTAAGCAAGTTTAATCAACATTTGTGTAATTATTTCAAAATTGACCCTCAACTAATCAATATGTTTAGAAAGTCATATTACTAGGTCATAATTTGACTCAAGAATAATTAGAATGTGATGCTAGATGTGTTAGAACTGTATTCTTATTCAATATGTTGTTAATAACACTTAACAATGGTATATGATGTGTACTAATGAATTTAGAAGAAAAGAGTGATCTAGAGCACTATATGGCAAAATGGTCATTTTGACTTGAAATGATCTGATCAAAGTTAGCTAGCCCATAAAACACATTACCCTATTTAGGGATAATTTGAACCAAATTTTCACTTGTAAGGGACAAGTTCAAACCATTTAGGGCATTTTATGGATTTTGAACTAAAATGTGTACTTGAGTGAAATTTGAGTAAGATTGACAATTTCAACATAAATGATGTTAGGAATTGGATGTCTACATTTTTCCCTTATTTAAGAAGGCATAATGAGACATTTAGGTGAAGCAACATCTTTTCAAAGAAAAGAGTTATCAAGAATAAATTGGAATAGACCCATGATGCCTCCTCGAGAGGATATACAAGAATGAAAGAGAAGGATGAACTCTTGAAAAGAGAGATAAAGTGAGAGATTAACCCAGGGAATAGATCACATCCAGACGAGCTAATGCTTGCACACATGATTACCATCAATGACCAAAATATAATTAGAGGTATAATAGTTCCCAAAGATGAGGGGAATAGGAAAGGTACAATCCATAAATGTAAGGGACACACTTTTAAACATACCCAATTTGAGAGTACAAGCTGTGCACTTACGTTATTGATCATTCCTAAGACAATTTGTACACTAAAATACTACCATCATGGGCATTAATGTGGAGAGATTGGAATTATAAGAAGAGGGAGAACATTCTACTTTAGGAAGGGAAGCACCACTAGAATGGTGTCTCTAAAGAGAAGATAATAAGAAGTGCCCCAATAGAGAAAATGTGATCATGATAAAATAGGTGTGCCATAGTATGGTGAATCTTGATCATTGATAAAAAAAAATAAAGAATGATTTTTCCCTTGTAGAGCTGATTTGATTTGGATGTGGTTTATAAGTTGTGCCCCAGCATGGGAAATTGGCAAGAAAAATAGCTCAATGATATAACTAAAAAGATAGGTTAAAGTGATCAGGTGTAAAAGTACATGTGATGGTGTAATGGATTTGAAATTCATATAAAACTAGGCATATGAGAATGCCAAAGTGATGAGAGAGATGAAAATAAAAATGGAGATAGCTAAGCTGACCTCAATATAAATTTAGTGCTACCTACATAGTTCCATGGACTCATGTTCCAACATGAACTTTAGGCCAATATAGTTCACCCAAGTTTGGGAGAGAATGGAATGAGGAATGATGAAAACTGAAAAATGACCAAGAATTTAATTGACTCACAATATATGCAAAGAGATGCACGTCTAAACATAAACCTGATTACTAAAATTCATGCTAACTAGAAGCCTAATTCCACATCATGAGCCTATGTTTTGCAAAGTGTTCTTGAGAATCATTCATCAGAGCTGATGTTGACATTAAGACATTGAGACCTAAGCACAAAAGTGCTTGCTATATTGAAATAAATTAGGCATTATAAGTATGAATAACTTATAATGACATAAGATTCTAATTACACTGAGCCAATTCAAATGTGAATATCTATAACTAAGGATAATGGTAAAACAATGACCAAAATTAGAGTTAAAGTAGTTTACATTTAAATAAAAAATCAAAAGAAAAAGAAAAAGATAAACATAAATGAACCTATCTTGAAATCAAGAAATGATCTATCAAGACTTAAGAAGGAAAAAAATGTTTAAAAACAAAAGGCAAAAAAATCTTAACGACATGAGACCAAGATATGAATAATCAAGATCCATGCTGACCATTAAGGTATTCTTGAACACAAAAGAGAAAAGAAAAATCAAATATAAAAACAAGCCACAAATAATAATCAAATAAAAAAAGGCTCAAGAATAATGTAATAACATAAGATAAAGATATAAACAATCAAGATCCATGTCAATCATCAATATGTTCTGACACATAAAAAAGATAAGCAAAAACAATTAGAAAAAACACAATACCAAGAAGAGATAAAAAGTAAATAAAAGAGAGAGAAGGAGAAGAAATAAAAGGAGAGGTGTGAAAGCACAACAAAACACCAAGAAATCACAACAAAACACCAAGAAAACTCAAATAAACACACAAACAAAAACCAAGATAGTGCGGTTTAAAGACAAATGTTCATGCATGTGTAGTAGAGGCATTACTTTCCACCACATCATTACAAATAAAAATGATAGAATAAATGGGGGAAGAGAAGAAAAGGAAGGGGTTGGCTGAGCAGACTCTAGATGTATAAGACAAGTGGACACTGACTACATATTTCCATGGATGCATGTTCCAACATGAACTTCAGGCCAAATGTAGTTTTCCCAAGAAATGGGATAGAAGTAAAATGATGATCAGACTAGCATGATTAATGTTATAGAGTAAATGGAAGATATGACAAACAAATGAGAATGGTTTGGTAAACAAGAAGCTGATGAGATGAGAAAGAATGATCTTTAAAAATTGTAAGTACATGGGATAAGATGAAATAAACTGGTGTTTCTATGCTTGAAAAATGGCAAGAGTATTCAAACTTAATAGTTGCTCACAAAATTATGAGATCATTCAAACTTAATAGTTTCTCACAAAATGGTGAGAGCATTTAAACTTAACAGTTGCTCAAAAAATGGTAAGAGCATGGGATGTTGGAATGGCAATGTAAAAATGTACAAAAGCATGAGACAATGTTTTTGTTCTTTTGTGGATCATGTTTTGATGTTTTTATTATTTTCAAAGTATTTTCAATGTTTTTTGTTTTTTTGGGATAAAATATGCACAAGGTGGGACCACCTAGTCAAGGAGATGTATGTCCTAAGAGTAGAGGTTCCAATAAGATAACTAAGCTGGCTATAATAGCCCATGTTTGAAAATTAGTGAGAGTGAGGTTCTTGATAAAATAATAAAGCATCAAATACTTAAACTAAGAAGATGTGTCTGTTTACCTTTCAAAAGTTGCACAAGATTGTCCTGGCTGAAACACTTTACAGAACTACTATTGAAGATGTTTATAATGCTTATGAGACATAATCGAGATCATAATTGGTCAAGGGATAAAAACTATTCAAGCTTATAACATATATTAGATAAAATAAAGAGGAATGGGATAAATAATGTGTTCAAAGTGCCAAGATTTCAAAAGCCTTTACCGCCAAGATTCACAAAAAGTGGACCATGGTAGTATAAAATGTACTCAAGATAAGATAAAAGGGTGGGATAAACTTACGATAGCACAAGTTGCCCTAAAGTCAGGGGTCTTATAGATAATGGTTAAAATTTATTCATGTGTATAATATCTTAAGGTGTATGATTTTCATGGGATTTGAAATTTATTCACCATAAGGTTTGGCCAATTGATATGCTCTTGATCCACAGTTCACTATGACAATATATGGTCCTAACCAATTAGGGTGAAACTTACCTTTCTTTTTGGGTTCATCATTCATGTTATTCTAGTTCTCTTTCAAAACTAAGTCACCAATCTCAAATTCTCAAGGGAGAATGCATTTGTTTTAGCTTCTCCATAATCTATTCTGATAGGCCTACAAGTTTTCTAGGGTAGCCAAATGCTTAACATAAATAAGGTATAGTTCTTGCAACCATGAGGCTCTATAGTATTCATCATCTTCAATGTGATCCATTGATATTCTTAATGATGGGATATCAATCTCAATCGAGATGATAGCTTCATTGCAAAAAAAAGGGGAGTATGGAGTAGCTCTAGCTAGGGTGTGATGATTGGTTCTATAAGTCTAGAGGGAATGAAAGAGTTACAAGTGCTAATTATAGATATCATCCTTGAAAATATTTATTAAGATGGCTAGAATGGTTTTACTTGATGCCTTATCTTGTCCATTTCTTTATGGGTTATATGGAGTAGATTTCTTGTGCTTGATCTTGAATTTTTCACAAAGAGCTTTCACATCTTGGTTTACAAAGGATCCACCATTATCAGATATAATATGGGTTGGGATTCCATATCAATAGATGATATAGTAATGAATGAATTTGGTGATTTGTTTCCCAGTAACATAGGTGAGAGGAATGGCCTCAATCCATTTGGTAAAGTACTTAGTTGCAGTTCAAATGTGCTTATGGCCATATGAAGACGTTGAGTTGATTTTCCCAATGAGATCAAGACCTCATGTTGATAATGGCCATGTTAAAATTTAGCATTATAACTTTGAAATGTTTAAGCTTTCAAGATATTTGATCATAATAACATTACACCAAAATAGCCTAAAAATGATGTCCATGGCCTCTCTATTTATAGATTTTTAAGATTGGTCAAGATAAACCTCAACGATCCATCTCAAGATTAAGATGTGTGGTTGAGGATAATCCTAACATTTGGAATTAAATCCATAATTATCCTAAGATGACCTTGGAATAAGGGGAATTGAAGAGGCATGGGAGGCATTAACTAGGCATTATTGACCCATAATCCTTATATTTTATACACTTATTGCCTGATGGATGCCACCCCATAGATGATGTCACTAGGTGATGTAGATAATAAGAATCAATTTTCAAACAGAAATATTCAAAAAATCTCATGTAAAATCCACTTAAGCCCTTGATTTGTATTAATTAGACTTAAAAAAGGTTAATCAACATTTGTGCAATTATTTTAAAACCGACCCTCAACTAATCAAAATGGTCAGAAAGTCATATTACTTGGTCATAATTTGACTCAGGGATAATTAGAAGGTGATGTTAAATGTGTTGAAATTGTATTCCCATTTAGGATGTTTCCAATAGAAAATAACAAAGGTACATGATGTGTACTAATGAGTTTAGAAGAAAAGAGTGATCTAGAGCACTAAATAGCAAAATGGTCATTTTGACTTGAAATGATTTGATCAAAGTTAGTTAGCTCATAAAATGCATTCCCCTATTTAGGGATAATTTGACCTAAATTGGAACTTATAAGGGACAAGTTCAAACCATTTAGGGTGTTTTATGTATTTTTAACTAAAATGTGTACTTGAGTGCAAGTCGAGTAAGGTTGATAATTTCAACACAAATGGTTTTAGGAACTAGATGTCTAAATTTTACCCCTATTTTAGAAGGAATAGAGAGACAATGAGGGGAAGAAACATATTTTCAAAGAAAAGAGTTGTCAAGAATAAATTGGAATAGATCCATGATGCCCCCTCGAGAGGACATACTAAGATGAAAGAGAAAGATGAACTCTTGAAAAGAGAGAGAAAGTGAGAGATTAACCTAGGGGATAGATCACATCCAGATGAGATAATACTTGAACACATGATTACCATCAATGATCAAAATATAATTAGAGGTATATAGGCACCAAAGATAAGGGGAATGGGAAAGGTATAATCCATAAATGTAAGGGACACACTTTTAAATGTACCCAATTTGAGAGTATAATATATGCACTTACGTTATTGATCAATCCTTAAATAAGTTACACACTAAAATACTACCATCATGGGCTTTAATATGGATAATTTGGGATTAGAGGAAAAGGGAGAACATTATGCTTTAGGAAGGGAAACACCACTAGAATGGTGTCTCCAAAGAGAAGATAATAAGAAGTGCCCCAGTAGAGCAAATGTGATCATGATAAGATAGGTGTGCCCCAGTAGGGTGAATCTTGATCATTGATAAAAAATAAATAATGATTTTGCCTTTGTAGAGCTGATTTGATTTGGATGTGGTTCAGAATTTATGCCCTAGTATGGGCAATTGGCAAGCAAAATAGCTCAATGATATAATTGAAAAGATAGGTTAAAGTGAATAGGTGTAAATGTACATGTGATGGTGTAATGGCTTAGAAAATCATATAAAACCAAGCATATTATAATGCATAAAGTGATGAGATGAAAAGAAGAATGGAGATAGCTAAGATGACCTCAATAGAAATTGAGTGTTGCCTACATAGTTTCATGGACTCAAGTTCCAACATGAACTTTAGGCCAATGTAGTTTACCCAAGTTTGGGAGAGAATGGAACAAGGAATGAATAAAAATGACCAAGAATTGATTAGACTCACAATGTATGCAAAGAGATGCACATCTAGGCATAAACTTGAGTACTAAAATACATGCTACCTAGAAGCCTAATTCCACATCATGATCCTAGGTTTTATAAAGTGCTCTTGACAATCATTCATCATAGCTAATGTTGACATTAAGACGTTGAGACATGAGCATAAAAGTGCTTGCTATAGAAAAATAAATTAGGCATCATAAGTATGAATAACTTAGAATTACATAAGATTCTAATTGTACTAAACTAGTTCAAATGTGAATATCTATAACCAAGGATAATGGTAAAATAATGACCAAAACTAGAGTTATAGTAATTTACATTTAAACAAAAAAAAAACAAAGAGAAAGATAAACATAAATGAACCTATCTTAGAATCAATAAATGATCTATCAAGACTTAAGTAGGAACAAAAAATTTAAAAAATAAAAGGCAAGAACATCTTAATGACATGAGACCAAGATATGAATAATAAAGATCCATGTGGACCATCATTCTCAAACACAAAAGAGAAAAAAAATCAAACAAAAAAATGAGACACAAACAAAAATATAATAAACAAAAAGGCTCAAGAACACCATAATAACATAAGATCAAGATATAATAATCAAGATCCATGTGAATCATTAAGATATTCTAAAACATAAAAAAGATAAGCAAAAACAAATAGAAAAAACACAAGACCAAGAAGAGATAAGAAGTAAATAAAAAAGAGAGAAGGAGAAGAAATAAAAGGAGAGGTACGAAATCACAACAAAATACCAAGAAAACACAACAAAACACCAAGAAAACTAAAATAAACACACAAACAAAAACCAAGCTAGTGTGGTTAAAAGACAAATGTTCATTTATATGTGGTAGAGGTGTTTCTTTCCACCACATCATTACAAAGAAAAAGGATATAAGAAATGGGGGAAGAGAAGAAAAGGAAGGGGTTGGTTGAGCTGAGTCTAGATGTATAAGACAAGTGGACACTAACTACATAGTTCCATGGATGCATGTTCCAACATGAACTTCAGGCCAAATGTAGTTCTCCCAAGAAATGGGATAGAAGTAAAATAATGATCAGACTAGCATGATTAAAGTTATAGAATAAATGGAAGATATGAAAAACAAATGAGAATGGTTTGGTAAACAAGAAGCTAATGAGATGAGAAAGAATGATCTTACAAAATTTTAAGTGCATGGGATAAGATGAAATGAATTGGTGTTTCTATGCTTACAAAATGGTAAGAGTGTTCAAACTTAATAGTTGCTCACAAAATTGTGAGAGAATTCAAACTTAATAGTTGCTCACAAAATGGTGAGAGCATTTAAAATTAATAGTTGCTCATAAAATGGCGAGAGCGTGGGATGTTGGAATGGGAATGTACAAACATACAAAAGTGTGAGACAATGTTTTTATTATTTTTTGGATCGTGTTTTGATGTTTTTGGTATTTTCAAAGTATTTCCAATGTTTTTGGTGTTTTTGGGATAAAATATACACAAGATGGGACCACCTAGTCAAGGAGATGCACATCCTAAGAGTAGAGGTTCTAATAAGATAGCTAAGCTGGCTACAACATCCCATTCTTATAGATTGGTGTGAACAAGGTTCTTGATAAAATAAGAAAGCACCAAATACTTAAACTAAGAAGATGTAGTTATTCACCTGTCAAAAGTTGCACAAGATTGTCCTGGATAAACTACTTTGTATAACTGCTACTGAAGATGTTCATAATGCTTATGAGACATAATCAAGATCATAATTGGTCAAGGGATAAAAGAATTAAAGCTTATAACATGTACTAGATAAAATAAAGAATATGCCTCTCAAAGAGAGAAATCTAGGATGGGATGAAGAATGTGTTTAGAGTGCCAATATTTCAAAAGCCTTTACCTCCAAGATTCATGAAAAGTGGACTAGGGTAGTATAAAATGTGCTCAAGGTAAGATAAAAGGGTGGGATAAAATTACAACAGCACAAGTTACCCCCAAGTCAAGGGTTTTATAGACAATTGTTCAAAAATTTTAATGCATAGAATCTCTTAAGGTGTATGATGTTCATGGGTTTTGAAATTTATTCACCATTAGGTTTGGCCAATCGATATACTCTTGATCCATAGTTCACTATGAAAATATATGGTCCTAACCAATTAGGATAAAACTTACCTTTCTTTTTAGGTTCAACATTCATGTTCTTCTAGTTCTCTTTCAAAACTAAGTCACCAATCTCAAATTTTCAAGGGAGAATGTATTTTTTGTAGCTTATCCATAATATCTTCTAATAGGCCTACAAGTTTTCTAGGGCATCCAAATGCTTAACATCAAGAAGGTCTAGTTCTTACAACCATGAGGCTCTATAGTTTTCATCATCTTCAATGTGCTCCAATGATATTCTTAATGATGGGATCTCAATCTCAAGTAGGATGATATATTTAGTGCCAAAAATAAGTGAGTATGGAGTAGCTTTAGTTTGGGTGTGATGATTGGTTTTATAAGCCCAGAGGGAAAGAAAAAGTTGCAAGTGCCAATTATGGTTATCATCATTGACAATCTATTTTAAGATGGATAGAATGGTTTTATTTGATGCCTAAACTTTTCCATTTCTTTGTGGGTTATATGGAGTGGATTTCTTGTGCTTGATCTTGAATTTTACACAAAGAGATTTCACATCTTGGTTTACAAAGGATCTACCATTATCAGATATAATATGGGTTGGGATGCCATATCGATAGATGATATGGTAATGAATGAATTTGGCTATTTGTTTCTCAATAATGTAAGTGAGAGGAATGGCCTCAATCCATTTTGTAAAGTACTTGGTTGTATTAAAAATATGCTTATGGCCATCTGAAGATATTGGGTTAATTTTCCCAATGCGATCAAGACCTCATGTTGAGAACAACCATGATGTTGTAATTGGCTGCAATGGTAAGGAAGGTGCATATATCAAGTTGACATGTTGCTGACAAGGAACACACTTATTTACATAATTACAAGCTTCTATCTCCATTTTATGTCAATAATATCCTATTCTGAGAAGTTTCTTCACTAAGACTACACCATTGGTATGGGCCCCACACATTCCTTCATAAACCTCCTTTAGTGCAATCTTGCATTCTCCTAAAGATAAACAATAAAGAAGAGTTCCATCACAATATTTTTGATAAAGCATGTTTCCAAGGAGGATGTAACATGTTAGGTGATGAAGGAAATGTTTTTGTTGGTTATTGGAAAGGTGGTAGGAAAGACATGGATATGGAAATAATTATAAAAGTCTTGTTACCATGGTAGGGCAGGTGAGAGATTAGGATCAAAAATGGTGCATATCCTCTCTGAATCTGATAAAATATGTGTTGGTTGAAGAATATTTTCAATTAAGAACTGAAACTCTTTAGCACTGTCAATCATTTGAATCATGGAACTAATTATTTCCATGGCATCAGAAAACCTATTATTGACTCATGGAACTTTCTCAAACTATAAAGATTTAAAATGTATTTTAAGGTTATCAATAATTTGCTTGTAATGGACAAGCTTATCATCTCTTCTTTAATACTAATCAGTTGTCTAATTTATGATTAGCTATGAATCTCCATATAGCTTTAAGCTTTGAATATCCCATTGTATGGCAAGACAAAGCCCTACAACCAATGCCTCATACTCTACCATATTGTTTGTGCACTAAAATTATATATAGAAGGCTTTGGGGATCAAATCCCTTTGTGCCATTATCAACAATATGCCATCTCTAGATCCTTGGGATGTGAAAGATCCATAAAAATAAAGTTTCCACTACTCACGCTCATGTGTTGCTTATTCTATCATCATGATAGAATCATTTGGAAGGTCAAAGTTGAGAGGTTGAGTGGCTATAATATGAGCTTTTGCAAGTTGCTCCATAAGAATCTACCCTTTGCTTGCCTTCTAATTTTGGTATTTAATGTCAAACTTGTTGAGGAGCATAATCCATTTAGCCATGCATTCTTGGAGAGATGCTTTAGATAAGAGGAACTTGAGAGGATCTACCTTGGAAATAACAAAAGTTTGTTTATTTAGCATATAATGTCACAACTTCTGAGTGGTGAACACCATAGCTAAACATGCCTTCTCAATAGACATATAATTATGTTCATAGGCTACCAATGTGCATCTTAAATAATAAACTTTGTGTTCCTTGCCATGATCATCATGCTGAGCCAAAAGTGCCCCCAGTGTATATTCTGTGACTGATATGTAAAAAGTAGTGGCTTTCCTTGTGTTGGAGGGTGTAAGATCGATGGATTAGCCAAGTAAATTTTATGCTTTGGAAATTCTATTTGACAATCTTCATTCCACTAAAATGTCACCCCTTTCCTTAAGAGATGGGTAAATGGGTGGCACTTATCTACGAGTTGAGAAATGAACCTATGTATAGATTGGATCTTGCCTTGTAGACCTCATAACTATTTAAGATTTATGGGTAGAGGCATTTCCATAATAGTGGTGACCTTCATAGGATCAACTTAAATCCCTCATTGTGATATAATAAACCGTAGAAATTTTCTCGATGTGACTCCAGAGACATACTTATTTAGATTCAAGTATAATTTATATACACAAAGCCTCTCAAATATTCTTTGTAAAATGTTAGGTTGTCTATCTCTAGTTCTTGATTTTTCTAGTATAACATCAACATAGTCCTTGACAATGTCATGCATCATGTCATGGAAGATGATAGTCATTATACATTGATACGTGGTTCCAACATTATTTAAACCAAATGGCATGACTTGGTAATAGAATGTTCCCCATGGAGTGGTGAATGTGGTCTTATGCTTATCTTCAAGGGCTATCTTGATCCAATTATAACCAAAAAATCCATCCATTAAGGATAACATCTCATACCTAGTAGTCGAATCGATAATCATGTCAATGTTGGGTAGAGTAAAATCATATTTAGGACATGCCTTGTTGATACCATGAAAATTAGTACAAATATGTATGTCTACGGTCTTTTTACTTACTAGCACTATGTTATAAATCCATTCAGAGTAATCTAGTGGTTTGATAAAATTGGCTTCTATCAACTTCTCCAACTTGAACTTTACCAAAAGAGTGATATGTAGATGCATCTTTCTTAACTTTTGGTTGACTGGTTTAGCATCAAGGTAAACAACTAGATGATGCAAAACTAAATCTAGATCTAGGCCTAGCATGTCAGAATATGCAATGCAAAGATGTCTATATAATCGTTAAGAATTGATATAATATGTTCACATTCTACTTTAGTAAGGTAAGCTCTAAGATAAACATTTTTGGGATCCTCATGGGTTCCTAAATTCACTTCTATTATTCTCTCCATAAGGAGTGTGGATCCATCTTCTAGAATTATAGGTAATGTATGGTTATGATCATCTTCTTCTGCTATATCTTTTTTTTTTCCTCCCAAAGATCTAGATAATATGAAGAATCAGAATCTACCTTCTTAGGTAAAGGCCAATTGGCAAAGACCTCTATAAAATATAGTTGTATTATTGCTAATAAGGATGTGCATTTCCTTGTTGGTAGGTACAATTGACTCATTTTTAATGATCAATATTATTCCTCTATCCATATCTTTCATCACTTTGTATCCACTCATCTTTTATATATATTCTTGGTTATATATTTGAGTTATGCTTGCTAATCAGCCCTAACTAGGGCACAATCATCTTTGGCCAATCTAGCTCCTCTGAATGATTATAACTACCTATGGGCAAATCATTATTTTTGACTTTTATTCCTAATTATAACCTCCTTTGGGAAAATCAGCATCCTTTTTACATCAATTCCCGCAATTATTTTCTCATTTGGATTAATCTCACCCATGGGTTAATTCCACCTTTCTTCTTGCTTATTTTCAAGGGATCGTCCATCAATAATTATGATGACCACTCCCTCGAGGGGGCATCATTATAGGCTTCTAAAAACCCATTTGGAGCTTTGTTCTACAACCATCATCTTCTTTTTGGCATATAAGACATCTCTCATTATTTGAGATTACATTTCTTTGCCTATGGTTTAAAATAACTTCCCAAACATGGGCAAACTATAGACACCTAAATTTGGCCATCGATAACTCTAACCAGGATTTTGGCCAATTTCCACCCAAAATGCACAATTTGGCCTAAAAACACTAAAACATGCTAAATGATGTGAAATCAACATATTCAAATGTTGATTTTGGCTATGGTATCCCTAAATGGGGCAATGCAATTTATGGGATAACTAACTTTGATTGGTTCATTTCAAGTCAAAATGCCAAATTTGTACCTACGTGCTCTAGACTACTCTTTCCTATTAAATCTTTTAGACAAGACTTGTGCCTTTATTATTTATTGTTAACAACATTCTAAAATGGAATATTCATCCAACACATCTAATGTTTACTTCTAATTCAAATCCAATCAAATTTATGACCAATAACAAGGTATTTTGATCAATTTGAGTAATTTTTGCACAAAGTGCTTAATCATGCTTAAGAGCTAATTAACCTAAATTAAGGCCTAATAAAATATTCCATGAAAAATTGTTGAATACTTGTTTTTAGAAATGAATATTGAATATCTACATCATCAAGTGACCTCATTTCTTGGGAAGACATCCTTAGGCCATAAATGCCACAAATATCAGGATTCATGCCCTCTATTCCTCATCAATGCCTTCCATGATTCCCTCCATGCCTCTTAATTGCCCCTTCTTCCAATGCCATGATGAGGATAATTACAAATTTTAAGTGTAAAATTGAATTAATCCTCAACCACACATCTCAATCTTGAGATGGATGGTTGAGGTTGATTATAATAAAGTCCAAAAAACTATAAATAGGAGGCCTCATAACATCATTTCTAAGCTTAATTTGTGCAAAGTTATAATGCAGGATTAGTTCCAAAAAACTTCAAGCAACTAGTGTTATAATTAAAAATTGATTCCAAGCCACTATCCAAAGGTTGCAAGGAGAGTTGGAGGTTGTCAAGCTTCCATTTCCAAGGAATTCACGAGCACAAGCTGAGTAAGCCACTACTACAAAGGCATTTGGAGCATCCAATGAAGGTGAAAGGAATTCTTGTGTTTTCATTCCTTGATTTTTTGTTGTGTTTGTCATTTGCTTTTGTTAACTAAGCTATCCCTAGTGTCTAGGCCTAGATATGTTATGCTATTAGTTTGTTTATTTCATTTTGTTTTCAATTTAGAACTAAAACCATACTAACCATCCTCTCTTGAGTCAAATTCCTAGATCACATAATGGCACACCCGATGGGATGAGACACATCTCACACCTAAAGGAGATTATTTTTCAACTCTAAAATCTTCATTTTGACCTTTAAAACTCTTGAAATTTTATTTTCTAACTTTATTTTTCCATTTCTTGGTGAAAACCTCATTGAGTTACCAATAGCTAAGCACAAAAGTTATTCACTACTTGACAAAGACAAAATAAAAGATCAAATCAAAATATCTTCTAATCTATAGCCTAATTAGATGGTAACTACTTTCAAGATCAAACAATGGAAAAATCTAGTGGTCTTATTGAGAAAACAAGTCTTCGGCCCTACCACAACCAAAATTATGTTGAATCCAACATCATCAACATTACGTGTGACTAAAAGTACCAATCTTCATTTATTTCCCCACCATTCCACATTCCATTATCATTTGCCATTTAATTTAAAAATCAAACCTACCATCTATTGTTTGTCCTTGTTTACCATCCATGGCCACACTTTCATTTATAGAGGATAAAATAATACCTTATTTTGATGCTTGAAGGGATCATAATCAACAACTAATGAAGGTCACAAAATCATTCTCAGCAACCAAATTTCTAGGCTATTTTTGATAGAATAGATATTCTAACAAGGTGTGAGCTAGCAATTAACATGATAAAGTATTATTTTTGTATCATTTTTTATTAGGAGGTGCATCTCCCCATCAATAGGAACAACAAAATCAAAAACCACACCTAGGCAAAAAACATGTGTCATACCATTGCCATTATTACATATCAATTTTCCATTGTTAGAGTACCCAACTATTTACCCCATCACTTGGGGAAAATCCTCTTACCATTTTATTCAATATATCAAAAACCATCATTATTCTTAGCAATATCATGCCATCTTACCATTCCATTCCTATCTATACCAAAGCCTATTTTTAGTCATCCTACCCAATCCTATTTTGATCTTAGATCATTTAGTTCTTCTCACACCATTTATGAGAGGATTATAGTAAATTTAAACAATCAATCCAATCCATGTTTACAATGATAGTCTATGAAAGTAGTGTGGTATTTGATTTGGCAAGATATCTTTCATCCTATCCATGTTTGTTTATGTGAGCCTGATTATAACCACCTATGGGAAAATCAGTGTTTCACCAGTCTTGCTAATAATTATAACCATCTATGGGAAAATTAGTGTCATTGACCTATGTTTTTGTATCTTAGTTATAACCACATATGGGAAAACTATGGGCAATACTTGTTTATCATGCATTGTCACATCACCTTGCCTTTGATGTTTTCATTTGACTGGACATTTGTCAGGTTTGAGAACTTGTTGGGACCTAGTTAGTTTTTACCCACCTTTTTTTTGGGTGTAATTAATATGACTTGAGGTAATTTTAGTACTATGTGGTCCATGCTCAATTCATGTTGAGGTCACCTTAGTCCCCCTTTCCATATGCTCTCACCATTTTATGAGCAACATAAGCCAAATGTTCTCGTCATTTTGTGGGTAATCGAAGCCATATGATCTCACTATTTTGTGAGTAGGTATCTTGTCATTATATAATGGGTTAATATACCTCAAAATACCAAAAACATTTATAACATTTCAAAAATACAAAAATATTTGTCCTATCTAAGCCTGGTTAGTTATCCTCGATTCGCCTTACTGGGGCATTGTCATTGTTATGATGCTTTTTTTCTTTTATTTTCAAGATTTATATTTATTTGTTTATTTTAGGTTGTTTTTTTATTTTTTTATATTTTTTTATTTTATTATTCACTTTATTATTTGTTTTTTTTAGCATTATTGCCTCAACTCAGTCTATATGTGTTCATTGGGTGATTCCTTGAGCACATTATTCTTGAGTCTATCCATATTCATGCGTCAACCTTGTCATCATGATTTTTATCATTGGTGAATTATTTTAAAATGTTTATTGGATCAAGATTCAGTCCTTATAAATATTTTGGCTAAGTATTCATGGTGTTCTATCATGAAGCCTGCCATCACATGCTATGGCAAAAATTAGCTTCACAAAAGTCTACAATCAATAGAGCCAGAAAAGTTTATCCTTGGCACCTTGGCAAATCCTTCCATCCCAATAGGCATGCGAAGATGTAAATAGGATTAAAAAGTAAGTTAGTCGAGCATTAGTCCATAAATAATGAAACATGCATAAATAACTAACTAACCAAGCCTATTTATTCCTATGGGAATTACAAAGGATAACAAGAAACAAATGAAAGAAAGCAACACCATATTACCTTCCCAAATGAATTCACCATGCCCATGTGGCTCGAAAACATGTTCTCCCTTGATAAAGCATCCTTATCTTTGTCAAAAATGGTGGTAAGCTCCTCCAATTCCTCAAGAACACTCCATAAAACTTTGGTTCTTGATGTGGAATCACTAAACTATCCTATCAATGAAGCTTTTAAAAACAATTTAGCATTATAAATTTGAAATGTTTAAGATTTGAAGATATTTGAGCATAATAACCTTACACCAAAATATCTTAGAAATGATGTCCATAACCTCTCTATTTATATATTTTTGAGATTGGTTAGGATCAACCTCAACCGTCCATCTCAAGATTGAGATGTGTGGTTGAGGATAATCCTAATATTTATAATTAAATCCATAATTATCCTCAAGATGACCTTGGAAGAAGGGGCATTGAAGAGGCATGGGAGGAATTAACTAGGCATGGGTGACCCATAATCTTAATATTTTATGCACTTATGGCTTGATGGATGCCACCCCATAGATGATGTCACTAGGTGATGTAGATAATAAGAATCAATTTTCAAAAAAAAATATTCAACAACTCTCATGGAAAATCCATTTAAGCCCTTGATTTGGATTAATTAGACTTAAGCAAGGTTAGTCAGTATTTGTGAAATTATTTGAAAATTGACCCTCAAGTAATCAAAATGGTCAAAAAGTCATCTACTTTATAATTTGACTCGAGATGAATTAGAAGGTGATGCTAGATATGTTGGAACTGTGTTCCCATTTAAGATGTTACCAATAGAAAATAACAAAGGTACATGATGTGTACTAATGAATTTAGAAGAAAAGAGTGATCTAAAGCACTAAATGGTGAAATGATCATTTTAACTCAAAATGATCTGATCAAAGTTAGTTGGCCTATAAAATTCATTGCCCTATTTAGGGATAATTTGACCTAAATTGGCACATATAAGGGTAAGTTTGAACTATTTAGGGCATTTTATGGATTTTGAACTAAAATCTGTACTTGAGTGCAATTCGTGTAAGATTGACATCTTTAATACAAATGATGTTAGGAATTAGATGTTTACACCTCATTGTGCTTGATAAAACTTGAGAAAGAGGGAGGTTAGTGTGTGTAAGATGCATTGAACATGTATCAACACCCCTTGTGTGGGTATCTTACCTACATACCGATACTCTAAAGAGGGATGAAGCCATATGTAGTTCTCCCACTTGATGTGCTTCATGCAATAGTGTGATGAGGATGCAAAAATACCAATTTGAGAGATGTTGATGTGGTTAGGGATAGGTGTGAGGGATTGAATATGTTTTTATCTATGTTGGGTGATTGTATACAAAAAATAGGGAAATTTGCCTTAGTAGTTTTTTTGTATTCTTTCTTGCTTTGTAAGATTTGTCACCTCTCTTGTAAATGACCATTGGATGAATTTTTATAAGAAACTATTGATCATGGGTTAAATGTATTTATGCTAGGTAAACATGATGAAGGATAAGAATCAGATGAAAATGGTCATTTGGGCTTGAAATATGATTAGATAAGAGCACAAAAACTAAGACACCCTAGATTTTGATTCTATTATCTAGGTCTAGCACTCTTATCCTATAGGATCAAGACCTAGGAGAATAGGATTAGCCTGGGAAAAAGATTTTGACTTAGTTGGAATCAAGGTTATGAAGTCTACAAATGACTAGTAATAAGCAAAAAGGTGTCTAGAAGGGTCATGAGGGCATGCAAGAAGATCCTATGGATAGGCTATCATAAACCACACTCAAAATACCAATTTAGAAATTTTATATAAGTACATCCCCCATTATAACTACCAATTATTCATGAAAGTCTTCATATCCAATCACCACATTCCCCAAGTACTCATAGATGGAGGGTCTGCTTTGAACTTATGTAATATAGATTTGTTAAATAAATTGGGGTATTTTCAAGCTTCTTTAAGGCCTAATTTGATCATAATAAAATCATATGATGATAATTAATAGTCATATGTAGGCACCATCTACCTTCACATTATTATGGGCCCATGGTACATCAAACCCTACTTCATGTTATGGATGTGGATCTACCCTATAATATCTTCTTGGGTCACCCATGGATTCAAGAGATGAAAGTAGTCTGATTCACCCTTCATCAATGTCTAAAATTTCCACACTCAGGCCTAAAATTTACCATTCCTAGGGAAATGGAACATTTTCCCAATTTCCAAATGGGTCAATCCTCATTCTCCTGCTACTGTCCTAGCACTAATAGATCCAAAATCTAGAGGCTACTAAATATATATCCCTTAATAACCTTGAGCCTACTTATAATTCATTACCTAAAGTTACTCATCTAAAAATCACATCCATAGGGTGCAGGGAATATGAATATAAAACCTTTTATGTCGATGAATTACTTATTTTCTCATGAATTTATGGGTCCTCAACTATGCATATGACCCATCCTATCAGCTATCAATTTGGACTAAAGGCCTTTTCTAGTGAATTATTATTATTAGAATATTGTATTGTTGAATCTAATGAATCATGGTTCATTCTAGAAGATGAGACCCTCACATCTTATAGACAAAGATACCCCCACATTCATAAAATCTTACAAGACATGAATTATCAAGGAAAAGGACTAGGGGGACACAATTAAGGTAGGATTGAACCCATAATAGTTCACGAACATCCATAATATCTTGTATTAGGATAAAAACAACTTTATAGTGACTTAAACAATATTATTGTTGATACTACTTCAGTTCTTATGGAAGCTCTTTCTAATGAAGAAATCAAGATGAGTTCTATTTATAGTCGCTACGAGGAGCATGCTACCACAAACCTTTTTCCTAATACCACTATATTCACCATCACCATATCCCTCTGCTACCCCTCATCATTTGATTGGGATCAACATTAGGAGCCATCTTTCAATATGTTTTAAAATGATGAGGCCATCTTAGAATTTTTAGGAGCTTAAAATTTCATGCCTTCTGACATCCATAAGAGAGAATTTTATATTATTCTTTGTTAGTCAGCTTATTTTAGGGAATAACAACTTCCCCTTGACTAAAGTGAAGAAGAAGAGTCTAAAGAAGAAGAGCCACCTCAAATTCTAGAAGAATTTCCACATATTTCAACTGAATCATAAGAATATACCAAAATAGACATAGAACTCATGGATGGTTTTGCTTCAGATATCCCAAATCAATCATTACCCTTTTATCTCCAAGATCTATCACCTGCTCTCATTGAGGAGGTGATTTAATTTAAAATTAGAACTAAAGAACATCCCAAAATCATCAAAATAGGGACAACATTCACACCTGAAGAACATCAGATTATTATTGAGATACTCAAGGAATTTATAGATGTTTTTGCATGGTGTTATTTTAACATGCCAAGACTTGATCCCTCCTTATTTTTTCATTGTTTGGTTTATACCCCTAATACTAAACCCATCAATCAAAAATTATTAAATATGCACTTTATTATGAACTATAAAAAATTCTTGGAAGCATGTTTTATCTGACCCATTAATTATTATGATTGGATATCCAATATTATTCCTATGTCTAAGCCATAAGGAGGAATTTATATTTGTATTGACTTTCGCAACATCAATAAGGAATGTCCTAAAGATGACTTCACTCTCCCAAATATTGATATGATTTTGGATTCAATAGTTAGTTATGAAATGTTATCCCTCATGGGCTACAATCAAATCAAAATTGCTCCTGAATATCAACATAAAATAACCTTTATCACTTCATGGGGGACCTTCTAATATCAAGTCATGATCTTCGATCTCAAAAATTCTATTGCTACTTATCAATGGGTAATGACCATTATTTTCCATGATATAGTTGAATAATATCTAGATGATATCCTAGGGAAGTCTCAACTTAGATCAAAGCATCATGTAATTTTGAGAAGCAACTTTGAGAGGATGCGAGAGTATAAAGTCAAATTGAATCCAAATAAATGTGTATCTAGAATAACCTTAGGCAAATTATTAGGGTTTTTTGTATATAAGATAGGCATAGAAGTAGATCTTTCTAAATTTAAGGCCATTATGGAAATGCTCCCCTCATAATCTAAAGTAGTTTAGGAGTATTTAGGGTAAGCAGAAAACTATTTAGTGATTCATCTCTCAACTCAGATAAATGTCACCCATTTAGTCACCTTTTGAATAAGGGAACCAATTTTAATTGGAACTCTAAATGTCAACAAGCCTTCATTAATCTCAAGTAATATTTGGGAAATCCACTTGTGTTATCATCCCATGTTATAGGAAGGCCCTTGCTTTTATATATTTATGCAACTGTGTGTGTGATATGTGCCCTACTTACAGAACATAATGAGGAGGGAAAAGAGAAAGAATTTTTTTATCTTAGTTTCACTTTAATCTCATTTGAGGTGAACTATACTCTAATTTAAAAAACATGTTTAGCCATTGTCTTTGCTTTGCAAAAAATTTGGCATTATATGCTTAAGTATCATCTCCATTTTATTGCTAAAGTTGGTCCCCTCAAACATTTACTATCTAAATCAGACCTCACAAGACAAATGGCCAAATGGATTATGTTGCACAATGAATTTGATATTGAATATGTTCATCAAAAGGCCATTAAGGGACAAGTGATAGAGATTTACTAGCAGAAGCACCTCTTTTCATGATTTAACCTCTTACCATAACCTTCCCAAATGAATCTATAATGAATAATTCAACATTTAATGGATGGAAGGTATATTTTAATGTCTCTTTTACCATTTATGGATCAAGTATATGCATCCTTCTACTCAGACCACAAGGTGACATTATTCAAAAATCCTTTTGCCTCACTTTTCTATGCACCAATAATATTTCAAAATATGTAGCTTTAATATATGGACTATAATTAGCCATCTAATGGAACATCCAATGTCTTCATGTGTTTGGTGATTCATAGCTAATAATCAAGAAATTTAATGATGAGTTCCAAACTAAAGATGAAAAATTACTCCCCTATAAGTAATTGGTAGATTAGTTGAAGCAAGAATTTAAGTCTATTACATTTGAACAAGTGCCAAGAGGGCATAATAAGGCACACGACTCCATGGCCACTATGGAATCTTTAATTGATATCCCTTAAGACGTCCTCAAAGGGAATTTTTTGATAGAACATCTGGTCCTACCAAATCATCAATCTATGGTTCCTTTACAAGTTTATACTATTCTTTATCTTAGTCTTCCCTGGTACCATAACACTTATAATTACCTTCATGATAACATCATTACACCAAACCTCAATCACCATAAGTACAAGGCCTTTATCTATCATACCTCCCATTACACTATCTTTGGTAGCATGCTATATTGGAGATGTTATGATGGGACTTTATTAAGATGCCTAACCTCAAAAGATGCTTCTCTAACGATGAAGGAGGTCCATGATGGTATTTTTGGTGGCCATGTCAATGGGATATCCCTAGCCAATAAATTTCTTTGGACTAGATACTATTGACCTACCATGGAACATGATGCCTTCTAGTATGTGTGAA